>WNWK01022381.1:0-32638 GCA_009830355.1 Cherax destructor
AGCCTTGGATAAATCCAAGACAGAACTCCTCAGTCATCAGCTTAAAATCATAACTGAGAATGTCAGTTCTTGACTCTTCTCCCCAAAAACAAATATGAGCCCACTAAACATGAAAAAAAAATTACAAAAAAAAAAAAAAGTACATGAAAAAGTATTTGACGGAAAAAAACTCTTAAAAAGTTAACTTTTTTAATGTTTGTATCTATGAATCAGCATTCAAAGTGCCCTGTTCATAAACAGATCATTGCAACTAAGCATTTGTAATTTGGGGACCTTCTGTATAGATTTCCTGAATTAACGTACAGTATTTATACAAACACATTTGCATAGCAAAATTCATTCGACTAGTTAAATGCACATGTGGGACACTGCACCTTAACATACTCTTTTCTCCTCTCATCTACACCCACTAATTGTTCCCCTCGCCCCCATCACTAGTGCTTGCTTTTTCTTTTTGCCTTTACCCTTGTATCTCCTTCTCCCTCTCCAAATTTGTGACAACACTGGCCCCTTTCCTTCTCATTCTGTTACCGCTTAAATTATTATCCCCCTTTTTTGTTTTTTCCCTACTTCCACTGGTGATTAAGTCCAATACACATATATGAAACTTTTTCCCCCACCAATTTCTACATTTTTAAAAATATAAATAAATAATATTTTATATTTAATATATATATATATTTTTTCTCCTGCACCTTTTTTTTCTTTTTTACTGTAATACACCAGTTCATCACATTGCAGTCTTGGGTGGTACCATTTAAGATTAATGGGTTTAAAATTCCCCTTAAAGCCCCATTAATTCAAACCCATTACTAACAGTAACTAACCTCTCAGGACTTCTCCCAACCTGCAGGCGGAGGTCATCCCACACCGCCACCTGACCAGTCCGGAGGCACCCCTTCCCCCTGTGTCAGGGGGCCCTTTTTCCCCACGACAGGTGCAGGCACTGGTCTCTCCCCACATGTGAATCTCCCCACTCATATAATCTTCCGCCCCCAACCACCCCAGCTCTCATGATGCAGATCCCCCCCACACCCCCACCCATGCCCCCTTTGGGGCCCTTGACGCCCCAAATTTCCCCCGACATCCCCTTCACAGAAGAGGAACGACTTGGAAGAAGGAATTGATTTGGGGAAGGAATTGATTTGGGGGAAAGGGGAATTATTTGGAGGAAGGAATTGATTTGGAGGAAGGAATTCTTCTAGAGGCTGATTTGGAGGATGAGAATGGCAGCATGGACAAGTTGGGAGGACCATGGGGGAAGAATGAGAGCTAGTTTTCCCCAAGGACTGAAGTGCCATTTAATCTATTTGGGTAAATGCCCAATATATAACATGGCAGTGGTTACATGGAGAGTTACATTATACATTTCGATGAGAAAAATGGAAATAGCAGGCTTTTCATTCACTTTTTTGTTAAATTACAAAGATGGTGAGAGCTCAAGACTGCATTTTTCAAAATCTCTAAAAAATGTCCCCCATACTGCCTTTTCCAAGTAGATCCAGTATGTCACCACATTTCGTCACTTTCAATGGACCCTATGTCTAATCCCTGCGCTGGTACTTCCATCATCTTTCTGACCTCGTTGAGTTCCTGTTTAGACACCCTCCACTTACCTGCAGATTGACATCTAATGTGTCATAAGGATATAAAGTAGAGGAATAAAAGGGGAAATACTGTACACAAGTAGAACATGGAAATAGTGTAGAGTCCATTGCAAACGGATTCCCCCAAGCCCAAGTATAAGTGTGGGTTTGGTGTATGCGCGTGATTTGGTGTACGCACGGTCAGCAGGGCCCAGAATGGCTGGTTGTGTGTAGACTAACTTGTCAAATCTTTTGCACGTACTCCTCATGAGAGTTTGTAAATGTAAAAATTTCCCAAGAACTTACCCTATGCCCCGTTTCATGTCAACTTCAATTGTAACTTCTAATGGCCATAAGAATTTTTGGGGAATTTTACCTTTTTACTGCAGCCTAAGCCACAGTGTTCCCAAGGAAGAGATCATTAGCAGGGGGAAAAATTTTGCCTCTGCTTGCATAAAAATTTTTCTAACCACTAACACATTGATGTACATTGTGAATGTTTCCTGTGGCCTAGTGCAACTGTTTCCCCCCCCCCTCATCTGATTAATATTTCCTGTCATGGAAAAAGCTATATATAATATGTTGACTTAACTATTTTAGGTCTGAAGTACAGCAAACAATAATTTTAGCCCTTTTCAGTATTGTCATTGAAGATTTTATAATGTCAATACAGTATACATATATATATTTAACTGAACTTATGTACATGTGAAAAGTGCTAAAAGTTGTATTTGTTTGTAGCTGAAACCCAACTGGTAAATTAGTTTTACAATATAACTACCATAAAAATTGGCTAAATATGATTTACAAATCTAGTGTCTTTTCTCCTATATTCAGTGTTTTTTAATTTTATATTTTACTCATATCTGTGGGGGTTTAACCTTTTCATCCCCAGATTCTCTCAGCTTTGTTCTAACACTGACTAACTCTTCAGCTAAAGTCTTGTAGGCTACTTCTAATCTTGTTGACTGTGGTGAATGTTCTCTTGTTACCGCATATAGCCAAGTAACTATCGTTAACATATTGTACTTACGAGTGGAGCTTGACTGGAGAAAACTTTACATATTAGGGATTAACATCAATGAGCACAAGGATCTTAGATGGCTTGTAATACTCAAGAATTTTGGGTGTATGACAAACCGTAAATACATTGTAGAAATTAGATTGCACAGATAAGGGATGTAAATTTTCCTATCTGTTTTTTTTTTTTTTTTTTTGGGTTGTAGCCCCCAATGATAGCATACCAAATACAGAACCACATTTCCTTTTCCCATTGCAAATAACCCGAGAAAGAGTCTCAGGTGCAAAATGGAACCAATGTATTGATAATGTTTTTCTTGGCCATTCACCTGAGCCTCCTGAATTGACCCCCCCAAAGGCCATATGACACAAAATTAGGATTCTTTGGAACAATCAAGGGGGAAGTCTCAGCAGATCCTGTAGTATCGTCATTCACCCTTAGTTTTTGTCTAATGAGTTTTTAATACAGTACAGAATACTAAAAATAAAGAACAGTTGATACACAGTTTGACAAATAGGAAGATATTATAGTATGTTTAGACAACCTTGAATGAAAATCCTCAACTGTGGAATGGGTCACGGGGGTAGTCCATACGCACAGTACAACATTAACTCCACCAGCAACTATGACCCTTTTTCCAGACTGGCACTTATTTGTAATCTTACTCAAACCACCAAGGTAAAAAAAATTTCCTGCATGTTGAAGACATTTTTTCTTAATTTTTTTTGGAATTTTAAACTGAAAATAGATTACAAGGATTTTTACTGTTATTATGGCACTATATGTATTTTTTTTTGATTGAGTAAATGTTGTTGTTAAACAAATTTCTTTACTTTGCTATACTTTACAGAAATTTACTTATAATTTTTAAATTTTATTCGGTTGCATTTTAAAAGAACCCCCTTATGGATTATAGTTGCTGGTCATATTACAGCAATTGTCATAGTTACAGCCCCAGCATCAGTATGTTCACCCATTATTGTGACTTATCTCATAGGATTGCTGATTTATAATGGGGCAGTTATAACTAATCTGAATCAGAAAATATATATAAACTTTGCAGAACCTAGTAGAGTTTTTAATTTCAAGTCAACAGAACTGTATAAAGTATGAATAAATATATATATTGGTAGATATTTTTTTTTTTCCTTTGATAGTAGGGGGGTTTTTTGCAGTTTAAATAATGCCATACTTATACATTCCACTGAAGTAGTTATTAATTTGAGGGAATATTGTTACAGCACTGGCCATATGTAGTGGCCACATTAGCCCATCTAATGATAGTGTAAGGCTGTTTGTAATTTTGTTTATTATTGTTCATGCCCCAACATGTAAAAATTAAAAAAATACAATATGGTTTCATGGTAATTAATTTACAACCTGAATGGTATTTTCCATTATTTAATTAATTCTTTTAAATGCCTTTTTAGATGTAATACTTTATGGGTGAAGTTTTTTTGTACTTTTGTATTTGTTCCATAAGTATGAAACCTTCTGGCAAGTCAGTATTTAAGTGCCGCTTACACAAACTTTATCAATGTTGATACCCAGGGGAGCAAATACATTTTACATAGGATCAACTGTACTTTCATTCACCACCTATAGTTTATTATCAAATACATGTGTATTTGTATATGTAGATTTGTTTACTTTCTTCTTTTAAATTACAACCATTCATTTCTGAATACCCATAAAGGTTTAGCACAATTTTATCAACATCATGATCCTTCCTCCACTACAGCTTTACAATGTACATACAGTGGTACCCCTTTAGATTTTTTTCGTTCCAGAATGCTGTTCAAGTGCCATTCCAAACGAATTTATCTCCTTAAGAAATGATGTAAAAGACAGTCCGTTTAGACCCCAAAAGTACACTTACAAAGCATTTAAAAAAATAAACTTACATAAAAGGTGTTTACATCAAACCGGGTCCCACTATATGGAAACTTTTAAGGGTTTTTTATGCGAATGGTTACTGTCTTTGCAAAATGAGCTGACAATTTTACCCTCACAAATCTGTACATTTCTCTTCTTGAAAATAAATGCACAAAGGACCGACAAGACTAGCATCACTCGTCCAAAAAAGTGGAACAGACTTACTTGAAATATGGAGACTGCCCCTTAGCTATGGTCTTCTCAGCTGACTGCTCCCTAGCTAGTTTGTCTCTAAGGCTGGAGTCTGGAAGTAAACCCTTGTTTTGCAAGATGACTAGTTACCTGTAAATACCAGTTAAATGAGAGATCTGTAGACTAAAGAGAAGATTAATAATTAAATTCTCTTTTATTTAAGGCCACAAGCAACAATATGATCATCAAGTAAAATCTAAATAAATATTTTGCCCATTTGGGGGTTTCCTCCCCATTAACTGCACTTATCAGACCCTTGCTAAATGGCATTCTATATATATTTTGTGGTGGCCACTACAAAACAAATTGAACCTATCACCAACAATAAATAAAGACACAGATGATTCAGACTCTTCAAGATAAGCCTAGTATTTCGTTAGTTGCTCTCGGGTTGTATGTATGTACAGCATTAAGTAATGATATTAGATATTTATTTTGTTGGGTTAGGTAGAACCTACATGGGTTGACATACTATTTTGAGTCAAATTTCAAGATGGTCCAACCAAGTCCTCCCAAGTTTAAAGATCAACAATGTCCATTCCCTCTCATTTTAATCTACCCTCACCAAGAACATGCCTAAACAATATCCAGTTTTTAACAAGTCTTGCTCTCAAAGATAATTTGATATACAGTAGTATTCTCCAATACAGTGGTACCCCGACTTACGATGGTCCCCAAACTCACCCTTTTATGTAAGTATTTTTTTAAATGCTTTTGTAAGTGTAATTTTGGGGGTCTAAAAGGACTAGTCTATTTTACATCATTTCTTATGGAGATAAATTCGTTTGGTAATGGCACTTGAACAGCATTCTGGAATGAAAAAATATCGTAAGTCGGGGTACCACTGTATTTAGTTATTCAGGTACGTATGATTTAGCCTTCCTGAATTATATTAAGCTTAAAGCTCATACCCTGACTCAAGTATTTTGTTTTCATTTCATTATTTTTAAATTCACCAAATACCTGTTAAGCCTTAATGAGAGATTTGATATTTTCATGCAGTACTTGCACTGTAGTACAATGCAGTGGTATGCTCAGTCTCCACATGTCTTTGAAATTATTAATTTGACTTGCTTTAGGAAAACTTGTAATGTCGAAAAATAGGTGGGTTAGTCTGGCACAACTTCCAGTTGCCTTTTGAATGCCAAATGCAATATGTATTTTAGTAATACTATACAGTAACTGGTATGAATGGCAGTACTACTATATCTTGTCCCAATTTCATTATACATAATCATAATTAAGCACTAAACCCAAATAACTGATCAAAGTGATGAATTTATGAGTTTTGTTATTACAGTTTGGTTATTTACAAAGTCAGTGGACCCCGAATTGAGCATAATTCATTCCAGAAGGCTACTCAAGTGCCATTACTGAACGAATTTTCTCCCTTAAGGAATAATGTCAAGAAGGTTAATCCATTTCAGACCCTCAAAAATACACTTACAAAAGCACTTACAATATTACACTTACATAATTGTACGATTTCCGAGGTGCTCGTAACTTGGGGGTCCACTGTATAGTATATGAAAATACTGATAATTCAATTAGGTAAATGGACAGTGTGTTTTGGATCCAGTAGGGCCCTGCTTTAAGGCGTTTCAACTTACAGCATTCTGCTAATATGGACATTTCAAATTATGACCAAAACTTGCTATACGGATCCACCACCCGGGTTGTTTACATTCTCCGTGAGCACATCTCTCCATTATGTTTGGAAACTTTCCAAAATTTCAAGCGTTTTAAAGTTACTGTGTATTTTATATGTACAGTACTCTGATAATTGTACTTATATGTACCTACACTGTTAGCTTAATATATGTTAGTGTATACTTGTTATCTGGCATTTATATGCATTTATAGTGGAAAAAATGGAGTTCTGCTTTCTGGCGGTAGCCTGGAACATAACCTGCTGTATAAGTGGGGCCCTACTGTACCATACTCTAATGTAGGCTACATCTCACTCACTAGGAACTTTGTCATAACTGAAGAGTGTGAGAGATATATATAGTGGACAGATAAGGTACAAAGGTAACGACAGAGCTACCACAAAGGTAACAAAAGAGATTTAACCCTTTCAGGGTCCAAGGCCATTTTTGGAAGGGGTGCGCCAGTGTCCAAGAATTTAAAAAAAAAAAATTCTTATTTTTTCTTATGAAATGATAAAGAATCTTTTTCTGAAGGTAATAAAACAAAAAGTACGAAATTTTATTGAAAATTGACGAAATTATGCTCTTGCGAATTTTGATGCGTCAGCGATATTTACACATCGGCAATTTTGCCGACTTTGACTCCCAATTTAGGCCAATTACATTATTCCAGTCGACCAAATTCTTAGTTATCGATTGAGCACAAGAAATCGCCCAGTCAATTGTTTCAACTACAAAATAAAGTGATTGGAAATTGGTAATTTAGCCAATTTAACTCAAAGTTCAAAATATTCCAATTTCAAAATAGGGTGCAGAATAAACAATGCAGGCATTCCTGGCACTAAATTAACATTTCCTCTGTTCATTAGTTATGTTTTCAGTCTTTACAAATGAATTCCATTTTGATTTTTTATTCACAATGAATTTTTATTCAAACCAAAAAATGGAAGATTTACTGTTAAGCAATATTGTAATAATTGTACAAATAATATCACAACATTTGTGAATGTATATTAGACCCACCAACTGGCTGCGTATTAGACTTGTGAGGTGATTTGTTTACTCTGAACATAGGCAAAAATTTAACATTTCTGCTATTTTGAGCTCAGTTTCAAGCCATTTGCAGTACTAAAACCAATCAAAATCATCTCTATATCTAATATATCTTCCATTCTATCAAATGAGACCAAGAAATCGCAAATACAACTATGTATACAAAGTATACGAAAAAACACTGCAAAGTCGCTGTTTTAATAAAAATTGCAGTTTCAGTTTTTCTCTCTCATTATGCATGTGTGCTGTAAATTTGCCGCTCAAAGCTTATCTGAGTGAGCTGAGCTCATGATGTAGAACTACGGTTTGGACCCTGAAAGAGTTAAGAATACAGTTGTACAAGAAAGAAAGAATAAGAATTAAAACTTAACTGGTAAATAACAAGTGATGATTGCTGTAGGGTCATGGGACAATTCTTGATAATACCTCTGACATGTTAAAGTTGCTGCTGTTTTGGGCAACTGTGTCAAATGGCAATAAGGGTGGCATCTATATACTACATCCTACACAGATCTGTTTGTCTGATGACTAATCTTGCATCATTCAAGTTCATGAGATGACTGTGAAAGCTGCCACAAATCACACCTGCATTATTGGGCTTTTCAGTGATACAAGCATATACATTTTCTCTAGTCCATATTTCCAAATTCTTCTTAAGTTTTGCCAATTTATATTATTTGATAACCCCTACAAAAAAAATGACACCTGCATCACTTTTCTCAGGATGGAAAATTTTGGTTCTGGTTAAGTCTTTGATAGTGGTGGTACTAGTTATAGCTGCTCTAATGCTGCATCACCAGAGGGATGGCTTTGGGTATATTCTCAGCAATGATATTATCAGGGAACAGGACAGGTTTTAGGGCCAATTTCAGTTCTAGGTATGTTAATGCTGTAGTGTGCTAATCTCTCTTTCTATAACACTGGTCTGCATGATTTTTTTTATTGACTATGGTATCTTTTTCGGTATATATATGTAAAATAGTGATTCATTATGTTTTTTATTCATCTCTATCACATCAGGTTGTCAAGTTATATGGAAACGTTACTTTTCTCTTTTCGTATAATATAAGTAAATGAGAAAGTGGAATACAGTGATACCTCGGTTAGCGATATTAATCCGTCCCAGAGGGCGTATCTGTAACCGATTTTATCATTATCCGATTCAATTTTCCCCATAAGAAATAATGGCAATAAAATTAATCCGTTCCAGACTTCCAAAAGTAGTAAAATAAAATATTTTTTAGAACTTTTTGACATTAAATTATACACAATTTTATGAACAATAAAGAAATACATGTAAATATAGTACAATAACATGTCACTTACATTTATTGAAGAGTTGTTGATGTGTGGAAGACGGGAGGAGGGGAAAGGATGGAGTAGTATGCTAGTGTTTGGAAGGGGAATCCCCTTCCATTAACACTGCAGGTACCAAGTTCTTTTCTGGGGTTACTGGCCTTTTTCTTTTAATGCCACTAGGACCAGCTTGAGTCACTGGACCCCTCTCTCACAAAAAATCTGTCCAGGGACATGCCTGCATGCTACACTCCTGCATGAATGCTACACTCCCTGCATGCCTGCTACACTCCCTGCATGCCTGCTAGCACTCCCCTGCATGCCTGCTACACTCCCTGCATGAATGCTACACTCCCTGCATGAATGCTACACTCCCTGCATGAGATGCTAATGAATGCATGATGGAGTAGAATAGGCTTTACCATACAGCCTGGCCAGCTCAGTGATACGCACTCCACTTTCATATTTTATCTCCTCCTTCAGTTCTACTGTATTTCTGAGCCTCTTTACCACAGGGCTGGCACTAGGAGCTTTCTTTGGACCCATGGTAGCTTATTTAGCAGTTGCAAGCACTAAAAAAAGTGGAATAATGACAATATACTGGTATGAATGCGTGGGTGGAGGGTGGTGGTCGCTCTCGCTTGTAAACAATAGCACACTGATGCTCCCCGGAGTGCCCGCACAGCTGGGCCACACAGACGCGTCGGACGAATATCGTAAACCGAGTAGATCATCGTAAACGGAGTCAATATTTTGATGTAAAATGTATCGCTAACCGATTTTATCGGTATCCGATGCCATTGCTAACCGAGGTACCACTGTATTACCAATTAAAATGCTTATCTTATATTGAATTAAATGTTAAATCTAATATATTTTTCTTTATTTTCAGATTATTAATATGTCTAGAGGCTGCATAAATTCACCAGACATATTTTGCTATGTCTCCGGGCAATTCACCCCTTCAGATTCCAGGAGCAACTTTACTCCTTTATTGAAGTGCTGCTACTTTGCTTATTTTGGCTGCAAACTTGGAGACCAGTACTTCTCTACAATGGCAACACAGCTGCATCTGTGCCAATTGGCCATAGTGTCCAAATGTCAGAAACTTACGCAAATATGAAGACATTAATGCAGTGGTACCCCAAGTTTCGGCCATAATTCGTTCCAGAAGGCTGTTCGAGTGCCGTTACTGAGCGAATTTGTTCCCATAAGGAATAATGTAAATTAGATTAGTCCGTTTCAGACCCCCAAAAATACACTTACAAAAGCACTTACAATAATACACTTAAATAATTTGTTATCACTGTTATCTAGACTAACTCGTAGGAACACTGGTAGTAGAATGGTAGCGTAGGTGAAGTGATACGGCCGTAGACTAGGCTTGGATTTATTGTTGAATAGGGCAAGAGTACACGGGGGTACAGAGGGTATGTGAGGAGACCGGAAGCCAGCTGGGTAGGACCTGTTACAGTGAAGTAGGCCGCAAGAGTGAGGAAGAAACACGGCTGGCCAGCCCGACCTTGATAGGCCTATAGATGGCAGCACCGTAGTGCCGCGCAGTTTGAAAGAGCCTACGAATAGGCTGTTTACATCCGCTCGGCCACCTACCGCGTGTCGTCTCGACACGAAAGTACTGGCGGGCATGAAGGTGTAAATGAGCAAACAAAATTACCCAGGGGAAACTGGCTTCCGGTCACCTGACATTTACAATCAGAATATTGCCGGTGCGGGCCGGAAAAACTCTCCCACTTCGAGAGTCGGGGAAGAGAAAATCGGCTTGCCGGTACAGCTGGACGGAGGACAGAACAAGCCGACGTTGGCACAGGAACTAGAGTCTTCTATATACAGGTTGTTCACAGGGCCAGACATCAACTTGACTGCACATCCTTGAGCGCTGTACCATCCTCACATCTGCAAACAATGACTGACAGTAGCATTTCCTAAGGTGTGACATTTAACTCAAAAGGGCAATACTGCCCCTTACCTTTATTCAGGCTTTACAAGACACACTGGGTGCACATACTCACAATAACATTATTTCCATGGAATTCATTATACTACAGGTACCCTGCTAGAATAAATTTTACATATTTACATGGTGTTGTCCACCCTGACTCCATTATTTACTAACTATACAATGTATGCGCATTAATCCCCATTTCTGCAAGCAAACAATTAGCGTAGCTAGCGTAGGAGTCGGACAAGCCAGTAGGTATGTCAATGTCACAGAAATGTACTGCTGTCCTGGGTCTCAGGCCATAAGTATGGAGCCTTACAGGACTGTCATCTGTCGTAGTGGTAGCGGGTGAAGAACTAGACAGGTTGTCACTAGTTTGAGTCTGATTGTGGCTTTGCAATGCCCGCGATTCCAGCTCTGCTTCAGCTTGCACATGATCAATATACTTCATGTGGTCAAGGTGAGCTTCTCTGATAGTTCCGGTAGCTATCTCCCTCACCTCGAACTTATTGCCACGGAGCTGTCGTAGGACACGGTAAGGACCGACAAACTTGGGGACAAGTTTATGCATACCAGGGGTCTGCGTCGGGTTGAGCAACATAACTTTGCAACCTGGTTCCACCTTACTTTCCTTAGCGTGGGCGTTGCGATCAGACGTGAACCTATCTGTGGCTTTTATTAGGTTCTCACGTACTCGCTGGAAGACAAGCTGTGAGGTCCGTATCTTAACTATACCGGTGTTATCGGTGTCATAGGTTGGACTAGGCGGAGCAAACAGGATTTCGTACGGTAAATGCTTATCATAGCCGTACAAGGCAAAATGGGGTATCTCGCCAATCGAGCTGTTGAGGGAAGAGTTCAATGTACACTGAACATCTGGAATAGCGTCATCCCATGTAGTACAACTCGGATTAACGGTTACTCTGAGCACCTCCAGGACTTTGCGGTTTGTACGTTCAGCAAGATTATATTACTCGCGGGGTGACGTGGAGCTACTGGTGCTTGGTGAATGTCAAACCTGGAACAAAGATCCTTCATCGTGGCATTTATGAACTCCGATCCATTGTCTGACAGGAGAACACGTGGGCAGGTATGACGGAGAACGATATGCTCACGGAAAGCATTTGCGACTGTCTCGGCCGTTTTGTCAGGGAACGGTACTAACTCGCAGTACTGCGTCAAGTTATCTACCATTACAAGCAGGTGTTTATTACCCTTCTCCGAGGTCGAGAAATTCGTCAACAGGTCGACAGAAGTTCTCTCCCAGGGCTCCTTTGTAATGGGATACTTCAGAATGGGATTGGGACCCGTGACAGTACCCTTGTGTTGTAAGCAAACGACACACTGGTGTACATACAGTGGACCCCGAGTTCGAAACTTCACTCCTGAAGTCTGCTCAAGTGCCATTACCGAACGAATTTACTCCTTAAGGAAAAATTTCACGTAGGTTAGCCTATTTCAGACCCCCAAAATACACTTCCACAAGAACTTACAAAATTATACTTACATAATTGCACGATTTCCGGGGTATTCGTTAACCGAGGGTCCACTGTACTTGGCAATTTCCGCTGCCATCTTAGGCCAGAAATATTTCATTCTAGCCTGTTTGATGCTGCGGTCCTTCCCGGGGTGCGCTGCGCCTGGGACATCGTGGATCAACTTGAGAGTCGCGGGTACCAGGGACTCCAGTATCACCAGTTGGTGTACGGTTCTGCCGGGGTCCACTAGTCGAGCTACACGACACAGTACTCCTTGATTGACCACTAAGTCTGTCAGCGGAATGGGCGACTTGACCCGCGGGCCAATGTCCTCCTTGGTTAGGAATCAAAGGACTGGTGACCACACCGGGTCCTGCCATTGGGCTCTCTCTAGGTCCTCGACGGAGAACGAGTTGTCTGCACTGACAAAGGCTATATGCCTCGACAAGGCATCAGCCACGACATTTTGCTTACCCGGTACATAGCAGACTTCGGGATTGTAGTCATTAAAGGCGAGAGACCACCGAGCATGTTTCCCAGAGAGATTCTTGTTTGCAAAAAGGGATAATAACGGCAGATCTGTGTAAATCTTGACAGGATACTGGTAAATAATGTCTCTGAAGTGGTTCAAAGCCCAGACGATGGCTAAGGCTTCTAGCTCTGTCACAGAGTAATTGACTTCAGCTTTGGTAAGAACACGGCTAGCATAAGCTATTGGATGTTGCTTACAATTAGATTCCTGCGACAAGACTGCACGGATGCCAACTTTGCTGGTACCACTGTACATATCTGCAATCAAGTACCAGAATCACAATTTTCTCATTTGTGGTGATTTAAAAGTTATTGCTCTCTTACTAGGTCTTCAAGGCGGATACACAAAGTATCTCTGTTTTCTGTGTCTTTAGGATAGTAGGGCAAACAGCCAGCACTATGAACAAAAAGATTGGCCACCAAGAACCAGCTTCTTACCTGGAAATCAAATCATGAAAACTGTGCAACTAGCTGACCCCAAGAAAATACTGCTGCCACCACATCAAATTAGGGATTATGAAAAATTTTGCGAAGGCCTTGAATAAGAATAGAACTGCTTTCAAGTACCTGGAGTCAAAGTTTCCTCGTAAAAGAGAAGGCAAGATAAAGACAGGAATCTTTGTTGGCCCTCAGATTCGGGAATTAATGAAGGAGAAGCATTTTGATGAAGCATTAGCAGGTGTTGAGGTGAATGCCTGGTTTTCATTCAAGCAGATTGTCTACAACTTCCTGGGAAACAGGCGCTTCTCTGAATATGAAAAAATGATCCAAGACCTGATTTCAAGTTTCCAACAACTTGGGTCTAGAATGTGTGAGAAGATGCACTTTTGCACTCACATCTTGACTATTTTCCCAACAACTGTGGGGACTACAGTGAGGAACAAGGAGAGCGGTTCCATCAGGATATTTGCACCAAGGAAACTCGATACCAGGGCAAATGGAATATCAGCATGATGGTGGATTACTCCTGGTCATTGAAACGTAATGGTCTCGATGCACAGCACAAACAAAAATTAAAGCGGTCCTCCTTCCTAACCATTAGGAGCATATTTTTTTTAATAAAATTATTTGATTTGATTCATGTTGATTTGGAATTCATATGTTCTTAAAACTAACAGAATGTGCTTTTCCATGATTACTTGCCTAATTTTAATAAACAATTTATTCAAAATTCACATTTTTTTATTATCATTAATTTGTATTTTATTCAAAATCCTTACGTGATAGAGCAAAATGGTTTAGATATTTACAATCAGCAGCCCAAGAATATGTAAGATCACAACCATGAATAAAAATAAAAATTAAAAACATTCCAAATGCAGACCAGTGTAATCCAATAAAATATAAAGGACACTACAGTTCCACAAAAAAACTATGAATATAGATGAACTCTTCTAAGTACAGTGACTCTTAACTTATTGACCAAAACAAGGACCATGAGAATGGTTTATTAAGCAGAAATTATGATAGGGAAATCTAATTTTCTAATATGAGCCCATGTTATAGCTGGAAACAGACCTGGACAATAACTTCCCATAATTCCAGTTGTTTAGGTTAAGTGAATCTAATTTTCCCTTAAGAGCCCATGTTATAAATGGAGATACAGACCGATATAACATAATTCAACTTAAACACTGGAAAAGTTCTGTAGAAATAAGGAATTTAAAAAATATTTAGTGTACTCACCTAAGAAGGGTTCATTGTTGTAACTATAGGAACAGTGGTGTTCACCAAAGCCAACATCAGCATATACTGGCGCAGGAGAGGAGCGGAAGGAAGGGACTTTGGTAAGATTTAAATATGTAAATAAATAAATAATAAATAAAATAAAATATTTATTTCTTTGCAAAGGTTACAATGTGGGTTTACATATCATAATATGATTGGAGCAAAGAAAGCCACTATCATGCCGAGGCATTTCGGGCAGACTTAACCTAATACTTATTGACTACTTAAGCTTAGACAGGTGAATAGTAGTAGATTACAAATAGTCAATATTTCACTCTATTATTAGTATGAAGTAGTACAATTAATGATACAATCATAATTTTTTTAGTTCGTAATTAAGTTCTTTTACAGTGGTAGAATATACAAATATTCTATATTTCAATCTATTATTAATGTGTGAGGTAGTACAATTTATGATACTACAATCAATCTGTGATAAAATTAGTCATGAGAGCAAGAGAGCTAATGAATGAATTAGTGGAAAGGGTCATTGACTTCCTCATCAAAGTAACTTGAGGAAAGAATGGTGCTTGAGGACATAGGGCAAACTTGAGCTTCTGTTCCATGATGCTCCTCTGTATAAACTGAACATGTCCTGGATGTTGAGGGCCACTATCAAAGGAAGATGTCCTGGATGTTGACTATCACATACTGGATACAGAGGGACTAGTATTCCTAAATAAACTTTCAATTGTTGGTTGTTTGGCTTGATGTTCATTTTGAAACATTCCTGAAGCATTGCAATGCATTGCTCACTGCAGTATCTAAGGTGTGTGTATGATTGTTATTTTGGTCGAAGGTCTTAGTGTTCTGTTTTCAAAAAGCTTATTCCCTTCAGGTAGAACTGAAACATTATTATGAGGGAGTGCTAAACCCATAGGGATTATACAGCACCTGTGAGGGGTGAGGATGGAAGGTATTCAGGTTCAATTCAAGGAACTGGAGCACAGATCCAATTCCTTAGATCAAGAGCCCCTCACTAGCATCAAGGAACCCCCTTGCTGGGTAGAACTGCCACAGTCGAGTGTCTTGTATTTCCTTTTTCAACCTTGCAATTTCAACCAGCAGCTTCATCAATGCTGTTGATGGCATTCATGGTATTAAATTTCTTCTGTAATGCCTTCATTGTTGGTTCATTCTCTCCATCAGTATCAGCAACAAGTTTTGCAAAAGTTTTTTTTATACAATGAATGTGTTCAAAGATTTAATAACACTGATCCATTGATTGAATCAAGGCAATAGTGATCTTAGTTAGAAACTGCAGCCTGACATGTCTGGCAGCTCATATTAAGGTTACTGGATGCATAATTGCTGTCTCAATAATTAGCAATATTTTATGAGCAAGGTTCTCTGTCAGCACAGTATTTTTCAACAACAGGGCAAAAAGTGTCTTTTTCAACGTTGGGTTATCTAAGTTACAAACTAGAAGTAGCCTAAACTTTAAATCTCAAGCTGCATAGCAACCTAGAAGAGTTTATTGGTTCTTTGCTGGTCTGAATCCTGTAGCTCTTTTCTCATCTCTTGAGATCAGTGCTCTTGATGGTATATGCTTCCGGTGAAGAGAATTTTCATTCACATTAAATACTTACCGAGATGTGCAGCACTAAATCTTCAAGATCCACTATGGGTAAATAAAGAAGTCAATGCAGGTGGATGCTTAGGAGAATGGTGATAAAAAAGGGGGGATGGTAGAGGGGTAGAAATGGAAGTGTTGCAGAAAAGATGCAGAAGGGAAGAAAAAAAAAATAGAGGGATAAGTGGTGTCCACAGAAGGGTCTTTACTTAAGAGTTAACAAATGTAATTTAACAAAGGCACTCAAGAATAATGCTAACTAATAATTTTAAGCTACAGTACATAGTGTAATAAAAGTAAATACTAATGCAACAAAACTCTTGGTTCCATTGGCAGACCATTTTAGATTTGATTTAAAAGTCATCCTTGATGTACAATTATTTGATGTATTATATTCTAAATGACGTTCAGCTTGGATCACATTTAAGAACGTACGTATATAAACAAATTTGAAGGCTTACATGAACTTTGCAAAATCAATCTGATAAGAGCTCCATTTACAGAACTGTACTTAGATTTGCAACTACTATTGCTATATACACTATTATATTATACAGTGGTCCCTCGTGTTTCGGTGATTCCGTATATTGGTGAATTCGTGTTTCGAGCACTTTTTTCGGTTAATGTTTCCCTCGTGTAGAGGTCATTTCCTCGTGTAGCGGTCCGTACCAGACCTGTCCGCCTGCCCACGCTTGCACGCCTCGCCGCACAGGATGCCAGTCTAGCATTGTTTACCATTGAGAGAACATTACCCAGCGTGCTCTTTCAAACATTCACAATACTTTTGTTGTGTTTATTGGTGGTTCAGTGATTGTCACTGTGAAATAAGTCACCATGGGTCCAAAGAAGCTTCCTAGTGGCACCCCTGTGGTAGAGAGTGAGAAACACCATCGAACTAAAGAAGGATATTGTAGAAAAATATGAGTGGTGTATGTGTGAGTGAGCTTGCCAGGATGTACAAGAAAAACACATCTACTATCACCTCTATCCTGGTAAAGAGAAATTAAATCAAGGAAGCTAATGTTGCAAAAGGGGTTGATATGTTAACGAAAAATAGATCGAAAACAGTGGATGAGGTCGAGAAGTTGTTGGGGGTGTGGATCAATGAAAAACAGATAGCGGGTGATAGTATTTCCACGGCGATAATTTGTGAAAAGGCAAGGCAGTTGCAAGCAGATCTTGTCAAGACAATGCCTGGAACCAGTGCTGAGGCGAGTGATTTTAAAACCAGCAAAGGCTGGTTTGAGAGGTTTAAGAAACGTAGTGGCATACACAGTGTTGTGAGGCATGGTGAAGCAGCCAGCTCAGACAAACGTGCAGCTGAAAAATTTGTGCAGGAATTCCAGGGGTTCGTAGACACTGAAAAATTCGAACCCAAAAAAGTGTTTGTGATGAAACAGGCCTGTTTTGGAAGAAAATGCCAAACAGGACCTTCATTACTCAGAAGGAAAAGGCACTGCCAGGACACTACTGGCCCTTGGGACCAGTAGTGTTTCGAATTTCAAAACGAAGGTGGGGGTCTAGGGCAGCACCCCATAATCAAACATTAAACACTGCAGCAAAAATGTATGAATACTCACACTAAGTGATAAATAAAGACTACAAATACTACTATGGTTTATTTATAGAGTAATATATTGATAAATGAAATAATGGGATAATTATAGACCAGGAACACGATTCTCAAGTGATGAAACAGCACTATGACAGACGGCATTTTTAAAGACTTAACTGATCACACATTTTTCACCATATCATCTATGGGGGCTTTTTCATAAACAGTGGTAGTTCCAACGCCATATTCTTCAGTAAGACGCCACACTGACACACCACGATCAAGCTTTTGCAGTAACTCTACTTTCTGTGTTATTGATAATGTCAGATGCTTCCTTTTCTTTTTCTCCCTGTTACCCATAGGGGTATCTGCAGCTCTTTGACATTTTCACAGTGAAATTAAACACAGTCACAAAATAAAAATAAAAACAAAATATCAGCAAACAGCAGACGCACGTGTGAACACTACAAGCGCTAAGACACAACTGATGCCTGCCACTCTAGCTGTCAGTGACTGACGCTTCACACTCCACGAAAAAACTTCAGTTTTTGGAACTTTTTGAATTTCAGAATTTCGGATAAAGGAATGTGGACCTGTATTATATAAATGGCTGTTTCCCACCAAGGCAGGGAAAAAACCCTGCCCCCCCCAAAAAAAAAAACTTTCACCATCATTCACACATCACTGTCTTTGCAGAGGCCCACAAATATGACAGTACAGATTTCACTCCAAACAGCAAATATCCCAAACCCCTACTTTAAAGTGTAGGCACTGTACTTCCCACCTTCAGGACTCAAGTCTGGCTAACCGATTTCCTAAAATCCCTTCACAAAATACCCTACTCACACTCCAACAGCTCGTCAAGTCCCAAACCCCATTCATCTCCACTCACTTCTATATTATATATTTTTAATTTTATTAACACATTGGCTATTTCCCACCAAGACAGGGTGACCCAAAAAAGAAGAAACACTTTCACCATCATTCACTCCCTGTTTTGCCAGTCACGCCCACACTACATTTAAAAAAATTGCAACATCAATACCCCTCCTTCAGAGTGCAGGCACTTTACTACCCACCACCAGGACTCAAGTCTGGCTGGCTAGTTTCCCTGAATTCCTTCACAAATGTTACTTTGCTCACACTCCAACAGTATGTCAAGTCATAAAAACCATTTGTCTCCACATGCTCCTATCTAACATGCTCATGCACGCTTGCTGGAAGTCCAAACCCCTCACACAAAACCTCCAACCTTTCTTAGGCCAACCCCTACCCCGCCTTCCTTTCACTACAGATCCATATGCTCTCCAAGTCATTCTATTCCATTACATCCTCTCTAAATGTTCGAACCACCTCAACAACCCATCCTCAGCCCTCTGGATAATACTTTTAGCAACCGTGCACTTCCTCCTAATTTCCAAACTACAGATTCTCTGCATTACTATATTCACACTGCACATTGCCTTCAGACACATCTCTACTGCCTCCTGCCTCCTCCTTGTTGTAACATTCATCACCCATGCTTCACACCCATAAGAGCATTGGTATAACCATACTCTCATACATTCCTATCTTTGCTTCCATGGATAATGTTCTTTTTAAATTATATACAGTGGACCCCGGTGTTCGTTATGCTCCAAACTCGAACAATTATGTAAGTGTATTTTGAGGGTCTAAAAGGACTAGTCTAATTTACATTATTCCTTATGGGAATAAATTCGTTTGGTAATGGCACTTGAACAGCATTCTGGAACGAATAAATTCTTAAGAGCACATAAGACATTAAGACGATGTTTCCAAACAGTTGTAATCTAACGTTAGTAAACAACTGCTAAAATGTAAAAGTGTAACCCAAAGCCTACCCTTGACCCTGAGCATATAAAGTACAGTGATTTTCCAAGACAAAAAAAAAAAAAAAAAAAAAACTTATATGCCAGAAAAAAAAGTATATTATATAAACAATATAAATAAAGCAGAAAGCAGTGACACGAAGTATCACTGATCTGCAGACTGTACTGGGTGGCCAAACTGCCTGCAGTGATGGCAATGCCATCAAGTAGAATGCAGTTCTGTAACCATCAGCTGCTGACTTGTCAGATACAGGGGAGATTAGAGGAAGCAGCCAACATGATTTTAGCCATGTTACCCAGACAGTGATGGTGATTACGATATCAAATGAATGTCTCCACTCAAGACAGGCAAGGCATGAAGCACAAGTTGATTGCAAACACAGCACATCTTGCACACTCCACAAAGGACTGAAGGATTATTCAAGGAAGACTAACTAAGGAAGGGTAACCATACCAGTGTGAAATCAGTTAGACATGATCACCAAATGATGGATATGTCTGCCAACATGATCACTGCACTTTGGAGAGGGCATCAGCTTGTCTGGTAGTAGGTTGGTAGACAGCAACCACCCAGGGAGGTACTACCATCCTACCAAGTGAGTGTAAAATGAAAGCCTGTATTTGTTTTACATGATGGTAGGATTGCTGGTGTCTTTTTTCTGTCTCATAAACATGCAAGATTTCAGGTACGTCTTGCTACTTCTACTTACACTTAGGTCACACTACACATGTATGTACACATTTTGTATACACACTCATCTGAGTTTTCTTTGATTTTATCTTAATAGTTCTTGTTCTTATTGCTTTTCCTTTCATATCCATGAAACAATGGGATAGTAACCCCTTTTTCTGTATAGATTACTAAAAAGAAAAAGAACAAAACCGTCAAAGTGGTTTGTCTGAATGTGCGTGGATGTTGTGCGAATGATAAGAAAGAGATGATTGTAGATGTTATGAATGAAAAGAAGCTGGATATCCTGGCTTTAAGTGAGACAAAGCTGAAGGGGGTAGGAGAGTTTCAGTGGGGAGAAATAAATGGGATTAGGTCAGGGGTTTCAAATAGAGATAGAGCTAAAGAAGGAGTGGCAATAATGTTGAATAATCAGTTATGGCAGGTAAAGAGGGAATATAAATGTATAAATTCAAGGATTATGTGGAGTAAAATAAAGGTTGGATGTGAAAAGTGGGTTATAGTAAGTGTTTATGCACCTGGCAAAGAGAGAAGTGTAGAGGAGAGAGAGAGAGATTTTGGGAAATGTTGAGTGAGTGCGTGGGGAGTTTTGAACCAAGTGAGAGAGTACTTGTGGTTCTTAATGCTAAAGTGGGTAAAAATGTTGTGGAGGGAGTAGTAGGTAAATTTGGGGTGCCAGGGGTAAATGTAAATGGGGAGCCTTTAATTGAGCTATGTGTAGAAAGAGGTTTGGTAATAAGAAATACATATTTTAAGAAAAAGAGGATAAGTATACAAGGTATGATATAGCACGTAATGAAAATAGTTTGTTAGATTATGTATTGGTGGATAAAAGGTTGATGGGTAGGCTTCAGGATGTACATGTTTATAGAGGGGCAATGGATATACAGTGGTCCCTCGACTAACGAACTTAATCCGTTCCAAGAGCTAGTTCTTAACACGAAAAATTCGTAATTTGAAACCTTATTTCCCATAAGAAACAATGTAAATACAATTAATCCGTTCCACCCAAAAATATTCACAAAAAATACATTTTAATTATAGTTCTACATACACAAAACAACATTATTAAAACTATAAATACTACTACGTACTAATACTAAATAATAAAAAACAGATTAATAAATAACATTTACTTACCTTTATTGAAGAGAGTTGCAGGCATCTGGAAGATAGGGAGGACGACAGGGAGAGGGTGTTAGTGGTTGGAAGGGGACTTCCCCTCCAAAATGACTTCAGGTAACAAGTCCTTATCTGGGGTTACTTCCCTTCTTTTTCTTTTAATGCCACTAGGACCAGCTTGAGTCACTGGATCCCTGCCTCATGAAATAACTGTCCACAGTCCTCTGTTTCTGGCGAGTCTTTAATATTTTCCTAAAGTGCAACATGGCTCTGTCACTGAAGTGGTTGCACAGATGGCTCATTTCAGCTTGCACAGGGTGGTGTTTTTCAACAAAACTTTGCACATCGTTCCACTTGGATTATTATTATAATCAAATAGAAGCGCTAAACCACAGGGGTTATACAGCGCTGCAGGTTATTGTAGGATGCAGGGAGAGTGGGTTGTAAGAGGGAGATGGACGATTAGTAGAGTATGGAGTGCAAGATGACGGTGGATAGTGCAGGGGTGGAGGGTAGCAAGAGATCGAGGTAGAAGGGACTGAGGGAGGTGCTAGAAGTATAATCTTCAGAGTTTGTGTAGTAAGTCAGTTTCTGTCAAAAAGTCAATGAGAGAGTCAGGATTAAAGGAGGGTCCATCTGCAAGAAGGGAAGGTAAAGAAAGTGCCGCAGAGCGAAGACGTCGTTGGAGGTAAATTCTGCGTGCTCGTTGATAGAGTGGGCAGTCCAACAGGATATGTCGAACAGACACTGGAACCTGACAATGCTCACAGAGAGGGGGCAGGGAGCCTCTCCATGAGATACCCGTGAGTAAGACGAGTGTGGCCGATGCGAAGACGGGAGAGAGTAGTCTCCCAACCTCGACATTG
This sequence comes from Cherax destructor, assembly GCA_009830355.1. NCBI lineage: Eukaryota > Metazoa > Arthropoda > Malacostraca > Decapoda > Parastacidae > Cherax > Cherax destructor. The sequence continues at coordinate 22,087 of WNWK01022381.1, forward strand.
GTGACAAGAAGAAGGCCAGAAACCTATAACCGGTTTAATAGAATGAAGTTTGTTATTCAGCAGGTCAGACCAGCGTTGTTGCCAACGGGTGCGAAGGTGGGTAGCAATGACCGCAAAATAGTCCGTGAAAGGAACACCTCTATATGAAACTGGAAGGTCATGTACTGCTGACCGCGCAGCAGTGTCTGCCTGTTCATTGCCCTGTACGTCAACATGACCAGGGACCAACAAAAAACAATATCTTTATGCTTGCTAAAGATACGGCGTAACCAAAGGTGGATACGAAGAACTAGGGGGTGAGGTGTATCAATTTTACGGATAGCCTGTAAAGCACTAAGGGAGTCTGAAACGACCACAAATGGTGACTCAGGCATAGATGCAATACGGATAAGTGCCACAAGAATGGCATACAATTCAGCCGTAAATATGCTAGCTGAGGGTAATAGATGCCCTCGTACAACGCTGTCCGGAAACACTGCTGCGAATCCGACGCCGTCAGATGACTTTGAACCATCGGTGTATACTGCGATGGCATGGGAATGAAAACGGAAGTGGTCTAGAAAGAAAGAGCGAGAAGCCGCCGTAGGTAGTTGGGCTTTCGCGCAAGGTAGAGGAATAGAACAGACACGGACAGCAGGAACTTCCCAAGGGGTAGGGGAAAGGAGATGTCACATGAACATATAGAGGTGGGAGCTGAAGGGAAGACAGGAGTGAATGTAGACGAAGAGAAAGAGACGAAGTAAGCAGGGCGACAACAAATAAGAGCGCCTACTAACATCTGTAACAATCCTATACATGGAAGGATTGCGGAGGTCATGAGAGCGAACAAAATAGTGAATGCAATGTGCATCACGACGATCGGATAAGGATGGAATGTTCGCTTCTACATAGAGGCTCTCAACCGGGGAAGAACGAAATGCACCAAGGCATAGCGTAATCCCTGGTGATGGATGGGATTAAGGATGGAAAGAGTAGCAGGGAGGCCGCAGAATATATCTGGTCACCATAATCGAGTTTCGACAAAATTAGGGCTGAATGTAGGCGAAGGAGGGTTCTACGATCAGCCCCCCATGAAAGATGTGCGAGGGTTTTAAGAAGGTTCAGCCTGGTGTGACAAGTTGCCTTCAGAGAGGTAATGTGAGGTTTCCAGGACAATCGACGGTCGAACAGGAGGCCGAGAAACTTGACTATCACGTTCTGGGATACGTGAGCCGTATAGGTACAATAGATGGTCAGAGACCACTGAACGGCTAGTAAACGTAATTTGATGAGTTTTGCTACTAGAAAATTTAAACCCGTGAGTGGTGGCCCAATCAGAAACCCGGTTGATGGCATGCTGGAGGGAAACTGCAATGAGGTGACAGTCAGCACCTGCACAATCTATAGCAAAGTCATCCACATAGAGCGATGACCAAATATTGGATGGGAGAACAGATGCCAGATTATTTATAGCAAGCAGAAAGTGTGTTGTGCTCAGAACACATTCCTGGGGGACACCTTCAGCTTGGACAAATTCCAGGGAGAGTTCATTACTAACCCGGACCCGGAAATGTCTGTCAGTTAAGAAGGCCTTAAGAAAGAATGGTAGGTTGCCTCGGAGGCCTAAGGGTGGGCCTGGGCCAAGATATTATATCTCAAGTTGTGTCATAAGCCTTCTCAAGGTCGAAAAGATAGCGATAACCGAATGGTTATTCGCAAAGGCATTACGAATATACGTATCCAAGCGCAGCAACGTTCCACTTGGAACAAATTTCCTTAATCCGTGAAGAAGGCACCTCCTTCACTCTCTCTTCCTCCTCCTGTGAAGCAATAACCTCTGGTCTGATGCTGTTCCAGTTCCAGCTCTTGCAGCTCTTCAGTTGTTAGCTCTACGCAACTCATCAATCCTTACTAGCCTGATAAGAAGGTCCAAAAATTTGTATTATGAGAACAAACTCCAGACTGTAAAAGGTGATATGAAAAAGACCTGGAAAACTCTATCTACAATTCTAGGAAATAAAAAGATATCCACGAAAAATACCATCAAATTATCAAAAACAGACGAACCCCTACTCTCACCGACTGAGACAGCAAACAGACTTAATGTTTTCTTCTCCACCATAGGTAAAAATCTAGCGAGTAAAATCCCAAGCTCGAACACTCATCCAACAGACTACCTCACCAACACCTACCCAGATACACTATTCCTAGCTCCTACCAACTCAATTGAAGTCTCGCTCATAATCAACACCCTCAAAAACAAAGCAGGAGACATAAACAGCTTACCACCCTTTATGTTCAAAAAGCTTCACCGTACTGTCACCAATTATAGCAACATTATTCAATAAATCCATTGAATCTTCCACCTTCCCATCAATTCTCAAAATAGCTAGGGTCACCCCGATCCACAAAGGAGGTGACCAAAGTGACTTGAACAATTATAGACCAATCTCAAATTTACCACTGCTTTCTAAAATCTTCGAAAAATTAATTCAAACAGATCTATTCCTTCCTCGTTTCACACAATGTACTAAACCCCTGTCAATTTGGATTCAGGACTAACAAGAGCACAAACGATGCTATAACACACATGTTAGAGTTAATATACACCGCACTTGAGAAGAAAGAAGTTCCGCTGGGAATCTTTATAGACCTACGCAAAGCATTTGATACAGTCGACCATGATTTATTGCTCACAAAATTAGCGCACTATGGTATTGGGGGCACCCCTCAATTACCTAAAGTCGTACCTTAGCAACAGAAGCCAGTATGTGTACACAAATGGAGTGAACTCTTCCACACGACAAATTACAGTCGGTGTCCTCAAGGTAGTGTCCTGGGGCCACTCTTATTTCTCATTTACATAAACGACCTACCGAATGCATCACAACTACTCAAACCCATTTTATTTGCAGATGACACAACATATGTCTTCTCTCACCCAAATCCAGTCATACTAGCCAATACAGTTAATGCCGAATTACAGAAAATAACAACATGGATGACGACAAATAAACTTACTGACAAGACCTACTTCATACAGTTTGGAAACAAAGCTACAAATGTTCCACTTAACATAACACTAAATGGTGCACCCATCACAAGACTCAAAGAGGAAAATTCTAGGAATCCACCTTGACAGTAGTCTTAAATTCCAAACTCATATACAACAAATTTCCCAAAAAAATCTCAAAGACAGTAGGTATATTATCTAAGATACGCTATCATGTGCCACAACCAGCTCTCATTGCACTATATCATTCTCTTATCTACCCTTATCTCACCTATGGAATCAGTGCATGGGGCTCAACAACATTAAATCACCTTAGACCACTAATAACCCAGCAAAAGGCTGCAGTCAGGATGATAACAAATTCCCACTCTAGACAACATACTCCACCTATATTCAGAACATTAAAACTACTCACCATAAAAAATATTCACACCTATTTATGTGCCATCTACATACATAAAACTCTACATGCTAATATCAACCCTCCGCTCAAAATTCTCCTCAACAACTTTAATAGGTCCCACGACCATGACACAAGACACAGATCACTATTTGACATACCCGAGTCCATACTAACCAATGTAAAAATTCTATGCACATAAAGGGCCCCAGAATCTGGAATTCATTACCAGTAAATATTAAGTTAACCTTGTCCGAAAATCAATTCAAGACTTCTCAAAAATCACCTACTCACACTATACTAAATACTCATACTGTAACAAACTTTCAAACCCAATGTTATTTTACTTAAGATAATCTCAATTTATATGTCATCCTCCTTAACATTTGTTCAATATCATATCATATTGTTCATTTAAATATTATAGTATCATCATTTTGTTAAATAGAAATAAAATATATAACTAGAAGAAACTCAATAAATTTTCTAGTATTGTTATTATACTAGTAATGCATCAACATTATATTATATCAAATTGTTTATTACTATTGTTCTATAATATATATACACATATATAATGACTGGACACTTTCCATCAACTGCAATTAGCACTTCAAAGCTCCAAGCTGTGTGTGTGTACTCGCCTAGTTGTGGTTGCAGGGGTCGAGACATAGCTCCTGGCCCCGCCTCTACACTGGCCGCTACTGGGTCACTCTCCCTGCGCCATGAGCTTTATCATACCTCTCCTTAAAGCTATGTATGGAACCTGCCTCCACTACATCTCTTCCCAAGCTATTCCACTTCCCGACCACTCTGTGACTGAAGAAATACTTCCTAACATCCCTGTGATTCATCTGAGTCTTCAACTTCCAACTGTGTCCCCTTGTTGCTGTGTCCCATCTCTGGAACATTCTGTCTCTGTCAACCTTGTCAATTCCTCTCAGTATTTTATATGTCGTTATCATGTCCCCCCTTTCTCTCCTGTCCTCCAGTGTCGTCAGGTCTATTTCCCTTAACCTCTCCTCGTAGGACAAACCCCTTAGCTCCGGGACTAGTCTTGTTGCAAACCTTTGCGCTTTCTCAAGCTTCTTTACGTGTTTGGCTAGATGTGGGTTCCAAACTGGTGCTGCATACTCCAGTATGGGCCTAACGTACACAGTGTACAAGGTCCTGAACGATTCTTTATTAAGATGTCGGAATGCTGTTCTTAGGTTTGCTAGGCGCCCGTATGCTGCAGCAGTTATTTGGTTGATGTGCGCCTCAGGAGATGTGCCTGGTGTTATACTCACCCCAAGATCTTTTTCCTTGATTGAGGTTTGTAGTCTCTGGCCCCTAGACTGTACTCTGTCTGCGGTCTTCTTTGCCTTCCCAATCTTCATGACTTTGCACTTGGTGGGGTTGAACTCCAGGAGCCAATTGCTGGACCAGGCTTGCAGCCTGTCCAGATCCCTTTGTAGTTCTGCCTGGTCCTCGTCCAATTGAATTCTTCTCATCAACTTCACATCATCTGCAAACAGGGACACTTCGTAGTCTATTCCTTCCGTCATGTCGTTCACAAATACCAGAAACAGCACCGGTCCTAGGACTGACCCCTGTGGAACCCCACTCGTCACCGGCGCCCACTCTGACACCTCGCCACGGACCATGACTCGCTGCTGTCTTCCTGACAGGTATTCCCTGATCCATTGTAGTGCCTTCCCTGTTATCCCTGCCTGGTCCTCCAGCTTCTGCACTAATCTCTTGTGTGGGACTGTGTCAAACGCCTTCTTACAGTCCAAGAATATGCAATCTACCCACCCCTCTCTCTCTTGTCTTACTGCTGTCACCCTGTCATAGAACTCCAGTAGGTTTGTGACACAGGATTTCCCGTCCCTGAAACCGTGTTGGCCATCGTTGATTAGCTCATTCCTTTCTAGGTGCTCCACCACTCTTCTCCTGATAATCTTCTCCATGACCTTGCATACTATACATGTCAGTGACACTGGTCTGTAGTTTAGTGCTACATTTCTGTCTCCCTTTTTAAAAATTAGAACTACATTTGCTGTCTTCCATGCCTCAGGTAGTTATCCGGCCCCGTGCGTGTGCGTACTCACCTAATTGTGGTTGCAGGGGTCGAGACTCAGCTCCTGGCCCCGCCTCTTCGCTGTCTGCTACTGGGTCTCTGCTCTCCCTGCTCCATGAGCTTTATCATACCTTGTCTTAAAACTATGTATGGTTCCTGCCTCCACTATATCTTTCTCTAGTCCATTCCACTTCCTGACTACTCTGTGGCTGAAGAAATGTTTCCTGACATCCCTTTGACTCATCTGAGTCTTCAGCTTCCAGTTGTGTCCCCTTGTTTCTGTGTTTCCTCTCTGAAACAACCTGTCACTGTGTGCGTGCGTGTGTGTGTGTGTGCGTGCGTGCGTGCGTGGACATCTAAATTTGCTGAGTCAGGGTAAGGCAGCTGTCAAAATGACATATTATACCATTACTCACCACCCCCACACTGCCTGTCAACCTGTCTACACAAAAGGGGACCCATGTCTTCTCCCTACAACCTCCTTCTTTTCCTTCATACCTACCTTCCTTTCTTCCTTCATTCCTTCCTTTCTTACATATTTCCTTCCTTCCTCTCATCTTCCTTCCTGCCTTCCTTCCTTTCTTACTTCTTTTGTTCCTTCCTTCCTTCATTTCTCTTTCTTTCTTTCTTAATTCCTTCCTTCTTCCTTTCCTCCTCCCTTCTTTCCTTCCTTCCTCTCATCTCTTCTTTCCTTCCTTCCTCTCATCTCTTCTTTCCTTCCTTCCTTCCTCTCATCTCTTCTTTCCTTCCTCTCATCTCTTTCTTTAATTCCTTCCTTCCTCTCATCTCTTCCTTCCTAACTTCTTTACTTTCTTTCTTCCTTCCTTCCTTCTGGTATCCTGGGCATTTCTTTCAGTCACAAACTCCTTAAAACCATTAAATTTATCTTCATACACACTTCCATCTGTGTTAGAGCTATCATTGAGGAAGAGAACAGTCCCAGATTCGCCAAGGAGTCAGATAATTCTTACCGCTAGGCATGCTGAACAAGGACTACTGAAATGGCGTTCCCACAATACACCACTGGCTGCCCGATTTTTTTTATACTGCACACACTGACCACACAGACCCATTCTCTCACATGTAGGCCTACCAGCTTTCTCCTGCTTGATTTGAGGCCGCTAGAATTTAGGTGTATAGATACATACGAAACAGTGGCTCGTAAGACGTATATATACGACCGAAACAGTCAAAGGGTTAAGGGCAATGTGTGGTGTAAATATTATGCAGAAAATTCGGAGTGTGGAGTTACTAAAAGTATTTGTCATGAGTGTGTTTGATAGGAGTGAATGGGGACGAATGGTTTTTGGGACCTGACGAGCTGTTGGAGTGTGAGCAGGGTATATTTTGTGAAGGGATTCAGGGAAACCAGTTAATTGATTTAGTTGGACTTGAGTCCTGGAAATGGGAAGTACAATGCCTGCACTTTAAAGGAGGAGTCTGGGATAGTGACAGCTGGGAGGGACTTATTCTCAGCTGTCGTATCTGAGCGCCTCTGCAAAGACAGTGATTATGCATGAGTGTGATGAAAGTGTTGAATGATGATGAAAGTACAGTGGACCCCAGTTTTCGTGATGCTCCAAACTCACCCTTTTATGTAAGTGTATTTTTGTAAATGCTTTTGTAAGTGTATTTTTGGGGGTCTAAAAGGACTAGTCTACTTTACATTATTCCTTATGGGAATAAATTTGTTTGGTAATGGCACTTGAACAGCATTCTGGAACGAAAAAAATCACGAAAACCGGGGGTCCACTGTATTTTCTTTTTGGGGATTTTCTTTCTTTTTGGGTCACCCTGCCTCAGTGGGAGACAGCCAACTTGTTGGAAAAAAAAAAATCAGCTTGAGAGGCATCATGTACATGTATAGTATGTGTACAATGCAAACTTGGTCACATTATTTACAAAATAATCAGCTAACAAATTATCCAAATGTGAAAGTAATTTTATCATCAAACATTTCTCTGGTTATAATGTACAGTACTTAGCTGGAATGTAAGCAATTTAATTAGTTTCTCAACAGTTTAAAGTAAATTCAACTGGCAGTGTATCTCGAGATAAATTTTTCAGAAAAATTACAAGGTATACATGTAGAGGACAAATGTGATTAGGTATTCATGTAGAGGACAAATGTGATTAGGTATTCATGTAGAGGACAAATGTGATTAGGTATATACAGTGGATCCTCGGTACTCGAATAGCTCCCTACTCGAACAAAGCTCGGCACTCGACCAAACAAACATGAACTGCCAGAACTTCACTGTAAACTATTTTGTGTTTCTTTGCATTTTTGTTTTCTTTATATATTATTTGTATAAATAAGTCACCATGGAGCCTACAAAGATTAGTGATAACAGCAACCAAAAAGAAAATTGGTTGGGAAAAATTCTTTCGATACTCAAACAGATCGGCACTTGAACAGCCTTCAGGAATGAATTAAGTTTGAGTACCAAGGTTCCACTGTATATGGAGGAAGGGAGATGGAACAGATATATTGGGCTGATTGGGGGTTTGAGAGGACAAGGAGGAACAGCAGCCAATCAGGGATCTTCCAAAATGAGGTGACTCACTGGCTTTGTCCCCCACCTCAAGTCTCAACAGATATGGGGATCAACAACAAAAATGGGAGTACTGCATGTTCTCTCCATCCCCAACCACCACAAAGCCAACATGGAAGAGTCGAGAATACCACAACTATCAAGAGTTCCCTGAAACAGAACCAAAAGACTGCATACTCTACAACTATTGTATCTGCCTGACCCTAACCAAATAAGAGCAGAAATGGACCTACCTTTAACCTCTCTTTATGAAAGTGTGATGTTCACAGATGAGCCACAGCTCCAGGGACAAGTTAAACTTTTAAGAGAGCAAATATGAGAAGTGTACCTATTTCCATACGCATCAAAGACAGGAAAGAAATACTCTGTTAGTCTCTGCAGTCTTGACCACCCTGACATGAGAATCTCCAGAAAGTGCAGCCCAGGACATCAATAAACACCATACTTTCTTTCCCTTCATCCACCATGAAAAGGAGTCCACTCTCAGATGAAAAGCAGTATAGGAAAATTCTGGAATGAGATCCAAGAAGAGGTAATGTAATACAACTACAAGAAGAAAAAATCAGAACAAATATGACAAAATGAATACAATGGGACCCCCATACACAGGTGTGCTTCCTTAACTACTCTCAGACAATTACACACAGTCTGAAACAACAAACACCAGACAACAATTTTCTGAAAGGTTAGGGGTACTGGTTCTTGAGAAGGATCATTAATATATTTAGAACTTTTTTCATACTTTTCAATCTCCAGCCAAATGCCTCAACCCCATGAAAGTGGGAAATGGGGTAAAATTAATAACACACATTATAAGGTAATCTTTAATAAATTTGTTGTAATGAAAACTAAATTTTTTGTAAGACATTTGAATGATAAAAATAAATATATATAATAGTGAATACATGAATACATATGCACATGTGTGCATATAATTTTAATACAGTGGTACCTCGAGTTACGATATTTTTTCGTTCGAGAATGCTGTTCAAGTGCCATTACCAAACAAATTTATCCCATAGGAATAATGTAAAATAGACTAGTCCTTTTACACCCCAAAAATATACTTACAAAGCATTTAAAAAATAAACTTACATAAAGGGCGATTTTGGGGACCATCGTAACTTCGAGGTACCACTGTGTATGTATGTATGTATGTATGTATGTATGTATGTATGTATATGTTATATATATATATATATATATATATATATATATATATATATATATATATATATATATATATATATATATATATATATATATATATATATATATGTATATATGTATGTATATATGTATATATGTATGTATGTATGTATATATGTGTGTGTATATATATATATATATATATATATATATATATATATATATATATATATATATATAAAATATATATTTTATTAACACATCGGCCGATTCCCACCAAGGCAGGGGGGCCGAAAAGAAAAACTTTCATCATCATTCACTGATCACTGTCTTGCCAGAGGGTGCTTTACACTACAGTTATAAAACTGCAACATTAACACCCCTCCTTCAGAGTGCCGGCACTGTACTTCCCATCTCCAGAACTCAAGTCCGGCCTGCCGGTTTCCCTGAATCCCTTCATAAATGTTACTTTGCTCACAATCCAACAGCACGTCAAGTATTAAAAACCATATGCCTCCATTCACTCCTATCAAATACGCTCACACATGCTTGCTGGAAGTCCAAGCCCCTCGCACACAAAACTTCCTTTACCCCCTCCCTCCAACCTTTCCTAGGCCGACCCCTACCCCGCCTTCCCTCCACTACAGATTTATACACTCTCGAAGTCACTCTGTCTCGTTCCATTCTCTCTACATGTCCAAACCACCTCAACAACCCCTCCTCGAGTTACGATGGTCCCCAAAATCGCCCTTTTATGTAAGTTTATTTTTTTTAAATGCTTGAACAGCATTCTCGAACGAAAAAATATCGTAACTCGAGGTACCACTGTATATATAATATATATTATATATATATTATATATATATTATATATATATATTATATATATATTATATATATATATATAAATGTGTGAATGTATGTGAATGTGTGTATTCACCTATACTGTACGTGGTTGCAGGGGGTCTAGTCACAACTCCCAGCCCTGTGTATTTGGGTGCATGTGTTTTGTATACATTTTGTATTTGTATGTGTATGCATGTGTATATGGGTGTATGGGGGATGTGTATATGGTGCATGTGTGTATGGTGCATGTGCACGTGTTTTTATTAAAAAAAAAACATGAACATGTGTTCATGTGTATTTTTGTGAATATGTATATGTGCATGTACATGAGAATGTGTGTATATGAGAATGTGTATGTGTATATGAGAATGTGTATATGAGAATGTGTATGTTATATGAGTTTTGTATGTGCACATGTGATATATTTAAAACACACACAACAAATCAGTAAAGCTAATACAGTGGTACCCCACTTTCGATGGTCCCCCAAAATCACCCCTTTTTTTTAAAATTGATTTTTTTTAAAAGCTTTTGTAAGTGTAATTTTGG
>WNWK01022382.1:0-32638 GCA_009830355.1 Cherax destructor
AAACTGCACTGGTAAGAGCGATGGGACGGTGGTGGGAGGTATCATGTCCAGTAGTACCTGGTTTGCGAAAAGGGATAACAATACCAGACTTCAACAGTTGGGGAATAACTCCTTGCCACCATATAAGATTAAAGAGTCGTAAGAGGACAGTAAGAGCAGACTGATGTAAATGCTGTAGCATACGAATATGTATGCCTCCAGTTCTTGAAGGGTAAAAGGCACATTATAAGATTCTTCTCTGAGAGAAGAAATATCTAAGTGCTTTAACTCACTGGCAGATTTAGAAGAAAGGAACGAGGGGCATAGATGGAGCCCCTGAGAAATGCGGGCCAGATGATTACCAATTTCAGTGGCAACGGCAAGAGGGTGTGCTATATCAACACCGGCAACCTGAAGAACAGGAGCCGGATCGGGGGGGAGAATTTACCACTCAATTTCCGCACTTTCTTCCAGACTGCACTCATTGAGGAAACCGAAGTGACCATAGAAACGTAATCTTGCCAGCAAGTGCGTTTAGCGTCACGTATGACACGGCGAGCAATTGCTCTCTTCTGCTTAAAATCAAGGAGTCTCTCTGTGGTTCTGTTATACAGATAACTGCCCCACACAGCGCGTTTCAAACATACTGCCTGAGCACAAGCAGGAGACAACCAAGGCACGCACTTCTGAGAATGCTTGCCCAAGGTTTGGGGGATAGAATGTGAAGCTGCCATGAAGACGGAGGACGAAAAGAGATGTAAAACCTCATCAATGGAGGACGAGGAAGGAACCGCATGAAAGGCAGTAAGATGTGCGTAAAGGTCCCATTTCGCCTAGTCAAATTGCCAGCGTAGGCTATGAGGAGATGGAGAATACGAAGGGGACCTAAGGATGATTGGGAAATGATCGCTATCATGTAAGTGTGGGAGGACAGAACAGGTGAAGTCAAGGACAGTTGATGAAGAGCAGATGGAAAGATCGATGCAGGAGAAAGAATGAGTTCGGGGATCAAAATGGGTAGGAGTACCAGTATTTAAAACATGGAGGGGGAGAGAAGTAAGAAATGCCTCCAACTGAATGCCACGGGAGTCACAGTGCAACCCTCCCCAAAGAAAATGGTGTGCGTTAAAATCGCCAAGTAATAGAAGGGGTGGCGGCAAGGAAGAAACCAGAAAATCAACATCTGGGAAAGACAATGCTCGCGAAGGGGAGAGATATAAAGAACAGAGTGTATACCACTTATTCAAGTGGATACGGGTTGCGGTGTAATGTAGAGAAGAATGAACATAGAGCTGATGGTATGGAACACCAGTGCGTATAAGAAGAGCACTTTCGTTAAAGGTTCCATCAGAAAAAGGCTCCGATGAATACAACAAATCATAACCTGAAAAGGGCCGGATAGCAGAGGATTGCAATTTGGGTTCTTGCAAACAGACACCAACAGGGGAAAACTGGGAGAGCAACAACTGAAGCTCACCCTGGTTACCCCTGAGGCCTCAAATATTCCACTGCAAATAAGCCATGATCTAGTTAGTTTGATATCTTTATTATGCACCCCATACCCATCCTGTGGGCGGTAGTCAAAAGATTACAGAGGTACATAATGGGTCCAGGGACTGGACCTCAAAGTTTGATAGCTGAGCAAGTTACAAAGGTAATGAACTCAGATGGTCACAATCATGAGGAAGGAAGGTGGGGAGTTCACAAGAAACGACCAAGAGGTATGTGAGGAGCTCAACATGAGATTTAAAGAAGTATTTACAGAGGAGACAGGAAGGACTCCAGGAATTCAGAATAGGGAGGTATACCAACAAGTGCTGGATGAAATGCACACAACCGAGGAGGAGGTGAAGAAGCTGCTATGTGAACTCCATACCTCAAAAGCGGTGGAACCGGACTTTTCTCCATGGGTCCTTAGAGAGGGAGCAGAGATGTTGTGTGTGCCACTAACAAAAATCTTCAACACATCCATTGAAACTGGGCAACTACCTGAGGCGTGGAAGATGGCAAATGTAGTCCCAATTTTTAAGAAAGGAGACAGACACGAGGCATTAAACTACAGACCTGTGTCACTGACGTGTATAGTATGCAAAGTCATGGAGAAGATCATCAGGAGAGTGGTGGAGCACCTAGAAAGACACAAGCTTATAAACGACAACCAGCACGGTTTCAGGGAAGGAAAATCCTGTGTCACAAACTTACTGGAGTTTTATGACAAGGTAACAGAAGTAAGACACGAGAGAGAGGGGTGGATAGACTGCATTTTCTTGGACTGCAAGAAGGCGTTCGACACAGTTCCTCACACAAGGTTAATGCAAAAGCTAGAGGATCAGGCACACATAACAGGAAAGGCACTGCAATGGATCAGAGAATATCTGACAGGGAGGCAACAACGAGTCATGGTACGTGACGAGGTGTCAGAGTGGGCACCTGTGACGAGTGGGGTTCCACAAGGGTCAGTCCTAGAACTTGTACTGTTTTTGGTATATGTGAATGACATAACGGAAGGGATAGACTAAGAAGTGTCCCTGTTTGCAGATGATGTGAAGTTAATGAGAAGAATTAAATCAGTCGAGGATCAGGCAGGACTACAAAGAGACCTGGACAGGCTACAAGCCTGGTCCAGTAACTGGCTCCTTGAATTTAACCCTGCCAAATGTAAAGTCATGAAGATCGGGGAAGGGCAAAGATGGCTGTGATGGATATGTGGGACAGCGGGCCTCCAGCAGCAACAGCCTGGTTGACCAGGCAAGCACCAGACGAGCCTGGCCCATGGCCGGGCTCAGAGAGTAGATACTCTCGAAACTCTTCAAAGGTATATCAAAGACCGCAGACAGAGTATAGTCTAGGTGGCCAAAGACTGCAAACCTCACTCAAGGAAAAAGATCTTGGGGTGAGTATAATACTGAGCACATCTCCTGAGGCACACATCAATCAGATAACTGCTGCAGCATACAGGCGGCTGGCAAACCTAAGAATAGCATTCCAATACCTCGCTAAGGAATCATTCAAGACTCTGTACACCATATACGTCAGGCCCATACTGGAGTATGCAGCACAAGTTTGGAACCCACGCCTGGTCAAGCACGTGAAGAAATTAGAGAAAGTGCAAAGGTTTGCAACAAGACTAGTCCCAGAGCTAAGGGGATTGTCCTACGAAGAAAGGTTAAGGGAAATCGGCCTGACGACACTAGAGGACAGGAGGGTTAGGGGAGACATGATAACGACATATAAAATACTGCGAGGAATAGATAAGGTGGACAGAGACAAGAGGTTCCAGAGAGGGGACACAGAGACAAGGGGTCACAATTGGAAGTTGAAGACTCCTATGAGTCAAAGGGATGTTAGGAAGTATTTCTTCAGTCATAGAGTTGTCAGGAAGTGGAATAGCCTAGAAAGCGACGTAGTGGAGGCAGGAACAATACATAGTTTTAAGAAGAGGTTTGATAAAGCTCATGGAGCAGGGAGAGAGAGGACCTAGTAGCAATCAGTGAAGAGGCAGGGCCAGGAGCTATGACTCGACCCCTGTAACCACAAATAGGTGAGTACATACACATACACAAACACATACACACATAGGTGAGTACACACACATGACTCGACCCCTGCAACCACAACTAGGTGAGTACACACACAGCAGTGTCTGCTTTTTCATTGCCGTGTACATCAACATGACTGGGGACCCAACAGAAAACAATATCTTAGCTAGAGATGCAGTGTATTTACATTATTTCTTATGGGAAATAATGGATCGACTTTCGGCCACTTCAAGTCGAGGCCTAGCTCCTGGAACGGATTACGGCCGAACCTTGGGGGTCCACTGTATCTCGTTCTGGGATACGTGAGCCATCAGGATGATAGAACATCTAGTGAAAGTAATTTGGTGTGTTTTAGTACTAGAAAATTTAAACCCATGGGTAGTGGCCCAATTGGAAACACGGTTGACAGCATGCTGGAGAGAAACTACAATGAGATGACAGTTAGCACCTGCAAAAGCTATAGCAAAGTCATCAACATAGAGTGATGACCAAATATTGGATGGAAGAATAGATGCCAGATCATTTATAGCAAGGAGAAAAAGTGTGGTGCTAAGGACACATCTCTGGGGGACACCTTCAGCTTGGACAAAGTCTGGGAAAAGCATATTATTAACCTGAACATGGAAATGTCTCTCAGATAAGTTCTTAAGGAAAAATGGCAGACTTCCTCCAAGGCATAAGGAGTGAGCTTGGGCCAAGATGTTATACAGTAGACTGTAATATTACACAGTAGTTACGTTCCTGAAAATGCCATGTTAGGTAAATCCAAGTTACCTGGAGTATACCTGGAGAGAGTTCCAGGGGTCAACGCCCCTGCGGCCCGGTCTGTGACCAGGCCTCATGTTGGATTAGAGCCTGATCATCCAGGCTGTTACTGCTGGCCACACGCAGTCCAACGTACGAACCACAGCCTGGCTGGTCAGGTACCGACTTTAGGTGCCTGTCCAATGCCTGCTTGAAGACAGCCAGGGGATTGTTGGTAATCCCCCTGATGTATGCTGGGAGGCAGTTGAACAATCTTGAGCCTCTGACACTTATTGTGTTGTCTCTCAACGTGCTAGTGGCACCCATGCTTTTCATTGAGGGGATGTTACATCGCCTGCCGAGTCTTTTGCTTTTGTAGTGAGTGACTCTCGTGTGCAAGCTTGTTTCATTTTACACAATATTAAAACAATGGCTAAAAATTTTCTGAAGCAGCAGCACCACTATTTTTAGCTATGAGCCGCCACTGCTTAGGACATCACACTGTAATACTGATCATTGAAAATTTTCATTGATATCTAATTGTTTCTCATGTATTTTATTAACACTAATTTGTCAGTGTACTGTGCTGTACATAATACTGATTAACCTTTTTTTTTGCAATAAAAGAAAACAATGAATCCATGGGGTTATACAGTGCTGATACTGTATGCAGAAAAGGAAACACAAGAAACTATAATATTTTTTATTATATTTATAAGCAGCTCTAAACCAGTAAGGCAAACTATAACCAAGAAGCTTACAAATTGGGGAACTGTTGTGTAAAACATTTATGCACTTCTCTATATATTTTCTAAAGAAATACAAAACATGGAACACTTTACCATAAATAATACAATACTATACCAGAGTAGAAATACATAACACTACTACTATGCCTGAGAGTAAACAATCAAACATGAGCAAAAGCGAAGAAATTTATACAAAAGCAAAGTCTATTGATAAGAAGTATTTTGAGAAAACAAAATTATGCTCTTAATTGTCAGCAAAGCTTATTATCATTAAAGTGTTGTAAAATTATGTTAATAGACTTGTTTTAAAATTATGATAAACAGAGAAAACAGTTCTCTCTTTTTTTTTACAAATTATTATTAAGGTATAGGTAAGTTATAGGCAAGGTAGATAAAAAAAAAATTATTATACAATAAACATTCAACACAAAACACTTGGAATACAATGTAATACAATCCCAACTTACAATATTTTGAGTAATGATGTTTCGCACTTACATGCATTTCCAACTGAACTGTATACAATTTTTTTAGGGATGAATTATAAATATTTTTTCATAGGTTTCAATCATATGAATTCATACTGTGTGTATGTTTGTTTAATGTAGTATACAGTAATCCGTAATGTAATCAGTAATCTGGTTCCATCAGTAATCCGGCACTAATTTCAGCTAGCATAATTTCAAATTGCCGGGATCGCCCCACCAACCTGCCGCTACTATTTGGTGACGCTACTTGCTGCGTAAGTCATTCCACTTTCTTTTTCTCCATTTATTGTTACAACCTGCTCACTTTTAGCCCTAGCCATGGTTCCAACAAATAAAAGAAATGTTTCTTGTTGTGTAAAGCATATACACCACACATTGTCCATAAAAAAATAAAATGGCTTTGAAGCCACTGTCGGTCGCCATGAGCTCAGTTCACTCAGATAAGCTGTGACCAGTAAATTTGGGCCTACATATGAGATAATAGGTCTGTGTTAAGTGTGCACTATAAAGAAAAATCCTGTAGCATGCAGTGCATGAGAGAAAAACTGTGACCGTGTTTATGGTGTAAAACCGACTTTACGGTGTATTTTTGTATGGGTTTTCTTGTTGTATTCTCGTTTTTTTGGTCTCATTTGATAGAATGGAAGAAATATTACAGAAATAGATATGATTTTGATTGTTTCATGACAGAAAGTGCGTTGAAATTAAGCTCAATCTAGCGGAAATGTTCAATTTTCACCAATGTTCAAGAGTAAACAAATGACGTCACTGTCCAATATGTGTCCAACTGGCCGGTCTGATATGCAGTCATGAATGGTTTGACATTATTTATACAATTATTACAATAATGCAGTAGTCTACATAACAGTAAAAATTCTATTTTTTTCTTGAATAAAAATTCAAAATGGAAAGCAAGCGTAATATAAGAGGGGCCTGGAGAAGTGACTAATGAACAGAGAAAATGTTATTTTAGTGCCAGGAATGTCTGCATTGTTTATTCTGGACCCTATTTTGAAATTGGCATCTCTTGAAATTTGTGTGAAATTGGCCAAATTACCGATTTCTGACCACTTTATTGGGTAGTTGAAGTAGGTAAATGGGCAGTTTCTTGTACTCAGTGGACAGAATAGATGGAATACTAGTGAAATAGCTATGAGTTTGGTAGACTGGAACAATGGAATGGGCCAGAAATGGGGCGTAAAGTGGGTAAAATTGCCGATTCGTAAATATAGCCATTGGGTTAAGTGTATTCTAACCTAACCACTCTGTAATCTGGTAAAATCACTAATCCGGCACCCTACAGATCCTGATGGTGCTGGATTAGAGATGGTCAACCTGTACGAGGTGCAATCACAAAATTCCTAGACTGATAAAAAAATATACAGGCATACCTAATCACCTAGTTGAAGTTGTCTCCCTCTATGTACTCTACTTGAGAAGCTATACACCAATCCCACTGGCTTTGCAACTTCTTCCCTTCAAGGAAGGTTCCTTGATGCTGGTGAGGGGCTCTTGATCTAGGGAATTGGATCTGTGCTCCAGTTCCCTGAATTAAGCCTGAATACCTTCCACATTTCCCCCACAGGTGCTGCATAATCCTACAGGTTTAGCGCTCCCCCCTTGATTATAATACAGTGGTACGTACCTCGAGTTACGAGCTTAATTTGTTTCAGAAGGCTGTTCGAGTGCCGATACTGAACGAATTTGTTCCCATAAGGAATAATCTAAATTAGATTAATCCATTTCAGACCCCCAAAAATACAATTACAAATCACTTACAGAAATACACTTACATAATTATTCGAGTTGGGAGCTGCTCATATGTCGAGGTACCACTGTAATAATAATTTGCAACTTCTTTAAATATTTCAAGAACTTTTCTTTAACAGCATCTAGTGTGGCCTGCAATTTTGCTCAAATATCATTAAAATGCCACACTTGAATGCCATTTTTATTTTTGGGAAAAGTAAGTCAGAGGAGGTTAGATCTGGGAAGTAGGAAGGGTGGGAGATGATTGTCATGTTGTTTTTGACCAGAAAACAATGGTCTTTCTGGTTTTGAGTCGGGAGGTAGGTTACAAATTTCAGTCAATCGTTTCATGTTCAAATTTTCAGTTAAAATTTCTACAGTATTTGCAATGTTCTGGATCTTCATGAAAAATCGTACTCTCTTTTCACTGTTGGCGTTTGTTTTTGACATTGATGGATGCACAGAGTGTTCATCATCGTTAACCAATGCTCATCCTGCTTTGAATCAAGGAACCCATTCAAAACACTGTGCCTGACCTATTACTCTGTCACCAAATATACGTACTTGTATTAATATTGGTAGAATTACCGACAATATGTTAAGTAAAAGGACACAAATGCAACTAATGAAACATTTTATTGTGGCAACGTTTCGCTCTCCAGGAGCTTTGTCAAGCTTGACAAAGCTCCTGGAGAGCGAAACGTTGCCAAAATAAAATGACTCATTAGTTGCATTTGTGTCCATTTACTTAACACCAAAAACTTGCTGAAACATTTTGTGAGTTTCACTAACCATTTTACAGAGCTTGAAACAGAATTTCACACACACACAAACATGCTGTTCTGTCTTTTAAAGATTCCATTCTTTACACTAAAACTCACAACAAAGAACATGACAAAAAATGCCTGTAACGATTGACTTTTTATTCTTAACATAGCAGCATTTTTTTTTTGTCCAAAAATTTCATTTATAACTCTAGTAGGCCTTATTCAACGAGCTTTAAATTTTCAGTTCTAGTGTACAGCAAGATTCATGGGATTATTTACATGTACTCACCTAATTGTGGTTGCAGGGGTCGAGACTCAGCTCCTGGCCCCTGCCTCTTCGCTGTCCGCTACTGGGTCTCTGCTCTCCCTGCTCCATGAGCTTTATCATACCTTGTCTTAAAACTATGTATGGTTCCCGCCTCCACTATATCGTTCGCTAGACTATTCCCCTTCCTAACTACTCTATGGCTGAAGAAGTGCTTCCAAACATCCCTTTGACTCATCTGAGTCTTCAGCTTCCAGTTGTGTCCCCTTGTTTCTGTGTTCCCTCTCTGGAACATCCTGTCACTATCTACCTTGTCGATTCCCTGCAGTATTTTGTATGTCGTTATCATGTCTTCTCTAACCCTTCTGTCCTCCAGTGTTGTTAGTCCTATTTCCCTCAACCTTTCTTCATAGGGCAGTCCCCTGAGTTGTGGCATTAGCCTTGTCGCAAACCTTTGCACTTTCTCTCATTTCTTGACGTGCTTGACCAGGTGTGGGTTCCAGACTGGTGCTGCATACTCTAGTATGGGCCTGACGTACACGGTGTACAGTGTCTTGAACGATTCCTTGTTAAGGTAACGGAACGCTAATGTGTGGTTGTCCCTTTGGGCAATGTTACAAAGGCCATTCCTCACACTTTGTTTCAAAGAGATTCATACGTATATGGAAAAAGCCTTCTCCAATAGGCATTAAAATTTCAACACTTTGCATCCTACTTACAAAAATATTGGTATATTTTATAGTGTGTACGGGTGCCATTTTGCCTCTCTTTATTTTACATTATTCAAGGGGGGCTCTTTATCCAAGGAACTTGATTGACCTTTTCTATGCTTACCTGTAGTATACCTGGAGAGGGCTTCGGGGGTCAATGCCCCCACGGCTCGGTCTGATCGACCAGGCTGTTACTGCTGGCCACACGCAAACTGACATACGAACCACAGCCCGGCTGGTCAGGTACTGACTTTAGGTTCCTGTCCAGTGCCTTCTTGAAGACAGCCAGGGGTCTATTGGTAATCCCCCTTTATGTATGCTGGGAGGCAATTGAACAGAGTCTTGAGGAACGGACACTTATTGTGTTGTCTCTCAGCGTATTCATGGCACTCCTGCTTTTCATTGAGGGAATGTTGAATCTCCTTAAAAGTCTTTTGCTTTCACAGGGAGTGATTTTCATGTGCAAGTTTAGTACTAATCCCTCTAGGATTTTCCAAGTGTATATTATCATGTAGCTCTCTCACCTGCATTCCAGGGAATACAAATCAAGGGACTTCAACCATTCCCAGTAATTTAGGTGCCTTATCGTACTTAAGGGGGGCTCTGGTGGTCTGGTGGCTAAAGCTCTCGCTTCACACGGCGAGGGTCTGGGTTCGATTCCCAGCCAGGGCAGAAACATTGGGCGTGTTTCTTTACACCTGTTGTCTATGTTCCCCATCAGTAAAATGGGTACCTGGGTGTTAGTCGACTGGTGTGAGTCGCATCCTAGGACACTGACCTAATCTGCCCGAAATGCTCAGCATAACAAGGGACTTTCTATATAGTAGTATGTCACTGATGTCAGCTAGGCCTGTATACCATGTACATGTACTTGTAGTAAATAAAGATATTATTATTATTATTATTATTATTATTATTATGTGTGCCGTGAAAGTTCTTTGTACACTCTCCAGGTCAAGAATTTAATTGCCTTGAAGGGGGCAGTTAGTGTACAGCAGTATTCTAGCCTAAAGAGAATAAGCGATTTGAAGAGAATTATCATGGGCTTGGCATCCCTAGTTTTGAAAGTTCTCATTATCCATCCAATCATTTTTCCTAGTAGATGCAGTAGATACATTGTTATGGTCTTTGAAGGTGAGATCCTCTGACATTATCACTCCCAGGTCCTTCACATTACTTTTTCGCTCTATTGTATGGTTAGAATTTGTTGTATACCCTGATACAGTTTTTATTTCCTCAAGTTTTCCATATCAGAGTAGTTAAAATTTCTCTTCATTGAACTTCATATTGTTTTGAGTGGCCCATTTGAAGATTTGGTTGATGTCCGCTTGGAGTCTTGCAGTGTCTTCGATGGAGGTCACTGTCATGGCAATTTGGGTGTCATCCGCAAAGGAAGACATGGAGTTATGGCTTGCATCTCTGTCTGTGTCAGATATGAGGATGAGGAATAGGATGAGAGCAAGTACTGTGCCTTGTGAAACAGAGCTTTTCACCGTAGCTGCCTCAGACTTTACTCTGCTTACTATTACTCTGTGTTTTATTTGTCAAGAAATTATAGATTCATCTACCAACTTTTTCTGTTATTCCTTTATCATGCATTTTGTGTGCTATTACACCATGGTCACACTTGTCGAAAACTTTTGCAAAGTCTGTGTATACTACATCTGTATTTTGTTTATCCTCTACAGCATCCAGGACCTTGTCACAGTGGTCCAGTACAGTGGACCCTCGGTTAACGAAATTAATCCGTTCCAGGAGCTATTACTTAATCTGAATCTTTCGTTATCTGAAACCTTATTTCCCATAAGAAATAATGTAAATACAATTAATTCGTTCCACAAAAAAATAATCACTCAAAATAAAAAAAAATAACATTTACTTACCTTTATTGAAGAGACTTGCAGGCATCTGGAAGATATGTATATGATGATTGGAGCAGGTGTTAGTGGTTGGAAGGGGAATCCCCCTCCAAAAGGACTTCAGGTGACAAGTCCCTCTCTGGGGTTACTTCCCTTCTTGGTCTTTTAATGCCACTAGGACCAGCTTGAAAGTCACTAGACCCCTGCCTGGTGAAGTAGCTGTCCACAGTCCTCTGTTTCTGGCGACTCTTCAACACTTTTCTGAAGTACAACATGGCTCTGTCACTGAAGTGGTTGCACAGAAGGCTCATTTCAGCTTGCTCAGGGTGGTATCTTTCAACAAATGTCTGCAACTCATTCCACTTTGTACACATCTCCTTAAGCACTGAAGAAGGCACCTCCTTATCTCTCTCTCTCTCTCTTCCTGTGAAGCAATAACCTCAGCTGTGGTCTGTTGCTGTTCCAGATGAAGCTCTTGCAGCTCTTCAGTTGTTAGCTCTACCCTGTGCTCCTCCACCAACTCTTCCACATCCTCACCACTCACCTCCAACCCCAGGCTGTTCCCCAATTCCACAATATCTTCCACAACATGTTCCACAACAGGCACAGGGTCGTCAGGGTCAGGGTCAGCCTCAAATCCTTCAAAATTCCTCTCTTGGACACAATCCGGCCACAGTGGTCTCCAAGCAGAGTTCAGAGTCCTGGAAGTCACTTCCTCCCAAGCCTTACCTATAAGGCCTATGCAATGCACGATATTGAGGTGTTCTTTCCAGAACTCTCTTAGGGTCAATTCAGAGTCATTGGTCATATTAAAGCACCTCTGAAACAGTGCTTTGGTGTACAGTTTCTTGAAGTTGGAAATGACCTGCTGGTCCATGGGCTGGAGGAGAGGAGTGGTGTTAGGAGGCAAGAACTTCACTTTGATGAAATTTATGTTGTCAGGCAACAACTCTTGCAAGTTGTGAGGATGAGCAGGAGCATTGTCCAGTAGCAGGAGGCACTTGAGTGGCAATTTATTTTCCAGGAGGTATTTCTTCACACTAGGGCCAAACACTCCAGTCATCCATTCCTTGAAAATCTCCGTAGTGACCCATGCCTTGGTGTTAGCTTTCCAATGCACACACAATTTATTCTTGTCAACACCGTGATTCCTGAAGGGTCTGGGATTTTCATAGTGATGCACCAGTAAAGGCTTCACTTTAAAATCACCACTGGCATTGGCACACATCATAAGAGTTAGCCTGTCTTTCATAGGCTTGTGTCCTGGCTGTGCCTTTTCCTCCTGAGTAATGTAGGTCCTGTTGGGCATTTTCTTCCAAAACAGGCCTGTTTCATCACAATTAAACACTTGTTGGGGGAGGAATTGTTCAGCCTCTACGAACCCCTTGAATTCCAGCACAAATTTTTCAGCTGCACGTTTGTCTGAGCTGGGTGCCTCACCATGCCTCACAACATTGTGTATGCCACTACATTTCTTAAACTTCTCAAACCAGCCTTTGCTGGCTTTAAAATCACTCTCCTCACCACTGGTTGCAGGCATTGTCTTCACAAGATCTGCGTGCAACTTCCTTGCCTTTTCACAAATTATCGCCATAGAAATACTTTCACCCGCTCTCTGTTTTTCATGGATCCACACCAACAACAACTTCTCAACCTCATCCACTGTTTTCGATCTTTGTTTCGTTAACAAATTAACCCCTTTTGCAACATTAGCTTTCTTGATCTCATTTCTCTGTGCCAGGATAGTGCCGATAGTAGATGGAGTTTTCTTGTACATCCTGGCAAGATCACTCAGACGTACACCACTCTCATATTTTTCTATGATTTCCTTCTTCAGTTCGATGGTGTTCCTCACTCTCTTTACCCCAGGGGTGCCACTAGGAAGCTTCTTTGGACTCATGGTGACTTATTTCACAGTGGCAATAACTAAAACCACCAAAAAATACACCAAATATATTGTGAATCTTTGAAAGAGCGCGCTGGGTAATGTTCTCTCAATGGTAAACAACGCTTCACTGGCGTCCTGCGCTTGCACGGAGCAGGCGGACGCGTCTAATACCTTTCGGTAACCGAGGACTTTTTCGCTAACCGATTACGAAAAAAGCTTACGTTTTCCGAAACTTTCGTTAACAGGACCTTTCGTTAACCGAGGGTCCACTGTAGTTGGGACAGGCAGGAGCGACCTGCTCTAAACCCGTGTTGCCCTGGGTTGTGTAATTGATCGGTATCTAGGTGGTTTGCGATCTTGCATCTTAGAACCCTTTCAAAGATTTTTATATGGGATGTTGGTGCTATCAGTCTGTAGTTCTTTGCAGTTGCTTTACTGCCACCTTTGTAGAGTGGTGCTATGTCTGTTGTTTTTAGCGAGTGTGGGATGATCCCTGTGTCCATGCTCCCTCTCCATAGAATGCTGAAGGCACATGACAGGGACGACTTCTTGCAGTTCTTGATTAACATGGAGTTCCATGAGTCTGGGCCTGGGGCAAATCAGAATGCCTCTCAATTCACAGTGAGTAAATTGTGCTGAGACCACTAACATTGGACCTGTGTACATAATTCCACAAGTTTTCCATCAAATTTTGTACTCTTTGTGTCATCCTCAGAATAGGATTCTCTACCATTTCATAAAAATAATTTTTTTAAAAGGTGGACACTGATGGCAATATTTACCCTCTCACTGTACAAACCCCTAAACTGAATATTGCTGTGTCCATTTTAAAAACTAAATGGTAGAGAATCTTTCTCTGAAGGCAATGAAACCATTATTATGAAATTTGATGTTAACCCTTAAACTGTTCAAACGTAGATCTACGTTCACTCACATAGCGCTCCGAACGTAGATCTACATTTTATTTTTCCTGCCTCCAAATTTGGCATGATTGGCTTGAGATGCCTGGTCAGTATAGAATAGGTCTTAACACTCGGTTTGTGCAGTATTAAAAAAATCTGGGACCACTTAATACCTTGTGGGAGCACCAGTTCGATTGAGTGCCAGCTAGAGCAAATAGGGTGGCAAATACAGTGGACCCCCGGTTTTCGTAATTTATTTGTTCCAGAATGCTGTTCAAGTGCCATTACCAAATGAATTTATTCCCATAAGGAATAATGTAAATTAGACTAGTCCTTTTAGACCCCCAAAAATACACTTATATAATTGTTCGAGTTTGAAGCATCACGAACACCGGGGGTCCACTGTACCATGGAGTCACTGATGTCATGTCGTATTAACACTCCCCTTTTAAGAGGAAAGTGATGGATGTGGCCACAAGTGGTCGAGGAAATATCAAAATCCTCAATAATAACCCATGTGTAACATTTGTGCAACATCCTTTCATTTTTGATACCATTGGTAGTGTCATCCTGCCAGAATGTCCTATAACCATGACCTAAGTATAGAGAAAGAATTCTGGAACATGTGTAATACGTATTCGGCATGCTGGCCAGCTGGCTGGCTTTGGCGGTCTTTCTGTCTGTCTATATCTGTCTATATCTCTGTCTGTCCTATATCTCTGTCTCTCTCTCACATGTACACATAAATACAGTTATTATACAGAGTGTAAATTACCTAGCATAACCCAAAAATTCCAGGCAAAGTGCTATACAGTGCTTGTAGATATAAGACATAATAAGCATGACTGGCAAGTCATGACATGATAAGCATGACTGGCAAGTAATACGCATTGTCACTTCTGCATCGTGTGTAATATCTGTTGGTTTACGAGCCGCTCTCTGAGACTGAGAGACAAACAGACAGAAAGACACACACACAGGCAGACAGAAAGATCGAGACACACAGGCAGACAAAAAGACAGACACACACATGCAGACAGAAAGACAGATAAGCAGAGCTAGACAGACAGATAGATAGACAGATAGACATACATGTTTCTGTGTAACAGTGAAAACAAATAAAGCAAAGGGTTCCCTGCAGCAATGCTTTATCATCAAGTATCACTCCACTGCTTACCCTGTCAGCAGTTTAGTGTCTCGTCATAAACACCATGCTTCAAGAAGTTTCATATATACTCCATGTCTAAAACATTGCTGAGACCTATAAATACTTTGTACAGTCATCCCTTGGTTTTCAATTGTCTCAGTTTTCGCCGATTTTGGTTTTCGATTACCTTTTTCGTGGAAAAATTGTCTCAGTTTTCGCCGATGGTACAAAACCTGTACACCAGTGCCGCGCACATACAAAGGCCGTAGGCCCACCATCCACGCACCTCCCACGCACATTGTCACGCAGTCTAGCATTGTTTATGCTTGAGTGAACATCACCCCAGGAGTTCATACAAAACATTTATTAACAATTCATTGTTTTTGGCCCTTGATTATTGTGTGTGACTACTAAATAAGCTACCATGGGCCCAAAGAAAGCTCCTAGTGCCACTTCTTTGGTAAAGAAAGTGAGGAACAACGTAGAAATGAAGAACAAAATAATAGAAAAATATGATAGTGGTGTACGTATTGCCGAGCTCGCCAGGATATACAAGAAAAACCCATTAACCATCAGTTCCATTGTGGCAAAGAGAAAAGAAATCACGGAAGCTAATGCTGCGAAAGGGGTGAATACGATAACGAAACAGAGATCACAAACAATTGAAAATATGGAGAAATTGTTATTGGTGCGGATAAACGAAAAGCTGCTAGCGGGTAATAGTGTTGTGCAATCCATCATATGTGAAAAAGCAAGGCAGTTGCATGCCGATCTTGTCAAGAAAACGACTGAAACCAGTGTTGATGTTGATGAATTTAAGACCAGCAAAGGCTGGTTCGAAAACTTCAAGAAGCGAACTGGCATACACAGTGTTGTAAGGCATGGTGAGGGTGCCAGTTCAGATAAACATGGGGCTGAAAAATTTGTGCGTGACTTTAAAGAATATGTAGAGGCAGAAGAATTCCAACCCCAACAAGTGTTTAATTGTGACAAAACAGGCCTCTTTTGGAAGAAAATGCCAAGGAGGACCTACATCATGCAGGAGGAAAAGGCAATACCAGGACACAAGCCTATGAAAGACAGGCTAACTCTAATGTTGTGTGGTAACGCTAGTGGGGATTTCAAAGTGAAGCCTTTACTGGTGTATATCACTGAAAATCCCAGTGTTCAAGAAATACAGTGTTGACAAGAGTAAATTGTGTGTGATGTGGAAGTCTAATGCTAAGGCATGGGTGTGTATGTGTGTGTGTGTATGTGTTGGTTGCCATTTTGTCCTAGGCACATGTCGATTGAAAACTGGGCCTGTTGTATGTGCGAGTGTGTGTGTATGTATGTGTACTCACCTAGTTGTGGTTGCAGGGGTCAAGTCAAAGCTCCTGGCCCCGCCTCTTCACTGGCCACTACTGGGTCACTCTCCCTGCGCCATGAGCTTTATCATACCTCTTCTTAAAGCTATGTATGGAACCTGCCTCCACTACATCGCTTCCCAAACTATTCCACTTCCCGACCACTCTGTGACTGAAGAAATACTTCCAAACATCTCTGTGATTCATCTGAGTCTTCAACTTCCAACTGTGTCCCCTTGTTGCTGTGTCCTATCTCTGGAACATTCTGTCTTTGTCCACCTTGTCAATTCCTCTCAGTATCTTATACTATGTCGTTATCATGTCCCCCCTATCTCTCCTGTCCTCCAGTGTCGTCAAGTTGATTTCCCTTATCCTCTCCTCGTAGGACATACCCCTTAGCTCCGGGACTAGTCTTGTTGCAAACCTTTGCCCTTTCTCTAGCTTCTTTACGTGCTTGCCTAGGTGTGGGTTCCAAACTGGTGCTGCATACTCCAATATGGGCCTAACGTACAGTGTTGATGTGCGCCTCAGGAGATGTGCCTGGTGTTATACTCACCCCAAGATCTTTTTCCTTGATTGAGGTTTGTAGTCTCTGGCCCCCTAGACTGTACTCCGTCTGCGGTCTTCTTTGCCCTTCCCCAATCTTCATGACTTTGCACTTGGTGGGGTTGAACTCCAGGAGCCAATTGCTGGACCAGGCTTGCAGCCTGTCCAGATCCCTTTGTAGTTCTGCCTGGTCCTCGTCCGATTGAATTCTTCATCAACTTCACATCATCTGCAAACAGGGACACTTCAGAGTCTATTCTTTCTGTCATGTCGTTCACAAATACCAGAAACAGCACCGGTCCTAGGACTGACCCCTGTGGAACCCCACTCGTCACCGGCGCCCACTCTAACACCTCGCCACGTACCATGACTCGCTGCTGTCTTCCTGACAGGTATTCCCTGGTCCATTGTAGTGCCTTCCCTGTTACCCTTGCCTGGTCCTCCAGCTTCTGCACTAATCTCTTGTGTGGAACTGTGTCAAACGCCTTCTTACAGTCCAAGAATATGCAATCTACCCACCCCTCTCTCTCTTGTCTTACTGCTGTCACCCTGTCGTAGAACTCCAGTAGGTTTGTGACACAGGATTTCCCGTCCCTGAAACCGTGTTGGCCGTCGTTGATGAGATCATTCCTTTCTAGGTGCTCCACCACTCTTCTCCTGATTATCTTCTCCATGATCTTGCATACTATACATGTCAGTGACACTGGTCTGTAGTTTAGTGCTACGTTCCTGTCTCCTTTTTTAAAAATTGGAACTACATTTGCTGTCTTCCATGTGTGTGTTAGTTACCATTTTGTCCTAGGCACATGTTGATTAGACACTAGGCCTGTTGTATGTATGTGTGTGTGTGTGTAACGAAACACTTCGAAATGTTTCAGCCCCGCCGGGAATTGAACCCGGGCCCTCCGTGCGTGAAGCAAGAGCGCGTATGTGTATGTGTATATGTGTATGTGTGTGCATGTACAGTGGTACCTCGAGTTACGATGGTCCCCAAAATCGCCCTTTTATGTAAGTTTATTTTTTAAAATGCTTTTGTAAGTATATTTTTGGGGGTGTAAAAGGACTAGTCTATTTTACATTATTCCTTATGGGGATAAATTCGTTTGGTAATGGCACTTGAACAGCATTCTCGAACGAAAAAATATCGTAACTCGAGGTACCACTGTATATGTATGTGTGTGTGTGTGTGACCCAACAATTAAAATTTGCACCAAGAACTCATTACAGTTGTGACTGGGTGTAGACTAGTGAACTGCTCTTTACTTTATAATGTGTGTGTGTTGGTTGCCATTTTGTCCTAGACACATGTCGATTGAAAACTGGGCCTGTTGTATGTGCGTGAGTGTGTGTGTATGTATGTACTCACCTATTTGTGGTTGCAGGGGTCGATTCATAGCTCCTGGCCCTGCCTCTTCACTGATTGCTACTAGGTCCTCTCTCTCCCTGCTCCATGAGCTTTATCAAACCTTGTCTTAAAACTATGTATGGTTCCTGCCTCCACTACGTCGCTTTCTAGGCTATTCCACTTCCTGACAACTCTATGACTGAAGAAATACTTCCTAACATCCCTTTGACTCATAGGAGTCTTCAACTTCCAATTGTGACCCCTTGTTTCTGTGTCCCCTCTCTGGAACATCTTGTCTCTGTCCACCTTATCTATTCCTCGCAGTATTTTATATGTCGTTATCATGTCTCCCCTAACCCTCCTGTTCTCTAGTGTCGTCAGGCCGTTTTCCCTTAACCTTTCTTCGTAGGACAATCCCCTTAGCTCTGGGTCTAGTCTTGTTGCAAACCTTTGTCTAAGGATTTCAAATTTGTAACAGTGAAGTTCTTGCCTCCTAACACCACTCCTCTCCTCCAGCCCATGGACAAGCAGGTCATTGCAAACTTCAAAAAACTGTACACCAAAGCAATGTTTCAAAGGTGCTTTGATGTGACCAATGACACTGCATTGACCCTAAAAGAGTTCTGGAAGGATCACTTCGATACCTTTTATTGCATAGGCCTTATAGATAAAGCTTGGCAGGGAGTGACTTCGAGGACGATGAACTCTGCTTGGAGAAAGTTGTGGCCAGATTGTGTCCCAGAGAGGGATTTTGAAAGGTTTGGGGCTGACCCTGAGGAGCCTATGGAAGTTGTGGAAAGTATTGTGGCATTGGGGAATTGCATGGGGTTGGATGTGAGTAGCCAGGATGTGGAAGAGTTGGTGGAGGACCACAATGAAGATCTAACCCCTGAAGAGCTGCAAGAGCTTGAGCTGCAACACCATCAAACCACAACTCAGGAAATTGCTTCAGTGGAGGAAGAGATATGTAAGGTGCCTTCTTCAGAGATTAAGAAGATTTGTGGAATGTGGAGTAGGGTGCATTCATTTGTGGAGGAACATCACCCTGACAAAGATGTTGCAATCCGTCTCATCAACATGTTCAATGACAATCTCTTTTCCCATTTTAGGGACATTTTAAAGAGCCGCCAGACACAGAGCTCTCTGGATAGATATTTAGTGCCACAGGTGTGCAGTGACTCTCAAGCTGGTCCTAGTGGGATTAAAAGACAAAGAAAGGAAGTGACCCCAGATGAGGACTTGGTACCTAGAGTCCTTATGGAGGGGGATTTCCCTTCCAAAAAATAGGGTCTCTTCCCTCTCCCCTCCTCCCTCTCTTCCATCCAGCAACATCAGTCTTCAATAAAGGTAAGTGCCACATAGAGTTCATTCATTTGTGCATGTAAATCTATCTTTAAGGGCCCCCAAATTTTTTTTTTCCAAACTTCTGGGTTTCTGGAATGGATTAATTGAATTTCCATTATTTCTTATGGGGAAAATAGTTTTGGTTTTCGCCGATTTTGGTTTTAGTTGATCCATTTTGAACGGATTAAACACGAAAACCAAGGGATGACTGTATATATTTCTAGACAATAGTAAATGACCAAGGCAGGTAAAAATATTCACCTGTCGGTGTGATTGTGACTATTTGAGTACTATTTCAATACCTAATATTAGTGTCAGAACAAAGATTGGTTATGAAATCACAAGACATAAATAGCTTACCAAGACATAAATAGCTTACCACCTTTTATGTACAAAAAAGCTTTCCAGGTACTGTCACCAATTATTGCAACACTCTTCAACAAATCCATTGAATCCTCCACCTTCCCATCAATTCTCAAAAAAGCGAAGGTCACCCCGATCCACAAAGGAGAAGATCAAGCAGACTTGAATAATTATAGACCAATATCTAATTTACCTCTGCTCTCTAAAATCTTTGAGAAATTAATTCATAGGCAGATCTATTCCTACCTCGTCTCACACAACATACTCAACCCCTGTCAGTTTGGATTCAGGACAAACAAAAACACTAATGATGCTATTATACACATGCTAGAGCTTATATACACCGCTCTTGAGAAGAAAGAATTCCCACTGGGAATCTTCATTGATTTACGTAAAGCTTTTGATACAGTTGACCATGGCTTACTGCTCACAAAATTAGCTCACTATGGTATAAGAGGGCACTCACTCAACTACCTAAAATCATACCTTAGTAATAGAAGGCAATATGTGTACACAAATGGAGCTAACTCTTCCACACAACAAATTAAAGTCGGTGTCCCCCAAGGAAGTGTCCTGGGACCACTCCTCTTCCTCATTTACATCAATGACTTACCGAATGCATCACAATTATTCAAACCCATATTATTTGCAGATGACACTACATATGTCTTCTCTCACCCAAACCCAGTCATACTGGCCAACACTGTAAATGCTGAATTACAGAAAATATCTACCTGGATGAAAACTAATAAGCTTACTCTCAATACTGACAAAACCTATTTCATTCAGTTTGGAAACAGAGCTTCAAATGTCCCACTTAATATAATGCTAAATGGATCACCCATCACAAGACTCACAGCGGGAAAATTCCTAGGAATCCACCTTGACAGTAGCCTCAAATTCCAAACAACAAATTTCCAAAAAAATCTCAAAGACAGTAGGCATACTATCAAAGATTCGCTATTATGTGCCTCAATTAGCTCTCCTTGCTCTGTATCATTCACTCATCTACCCTTATCTCACCTATGGAATTTGTGCATGGGGATCAACAACATTAAATCACCTTAGACCACTCATAACCCAGCAAAAGGCAGCCGTCAGAATGATGATAAATTCCTACTCTAGACAGTATACTCCGCCAATATTCGAAAGTCTAAAATTACTCGCTGTAAAGAACATTCACACTTATTCTTGTGCCTACTACATACATAGAACTCTACATTCAAATATAAACCCTCCACTCAAAATTCTCCTCACCAACTTTAACAGGACCCATGACCATAACACAAGACACAGATCACTTTTTGATATACCCAGAGTCCTTATCACCCTGTGTAAAAACTCTATGCACATAAAGGGCCCCAAAATCTGGAATTCATTACCAGAAAATATTAAAACAACCTTGCCTGAACATCAATTCAAGACTCTTCTCAAAAACCACCTACTCACCCTAAACTAAATATACTCATATTGTAAACTATTTTCAACAATGCTCAGTGTTATTTACCCATAATAAAAGTGCTATATTTACTATTGATATAACCATCTTGCATAACACGTTGACAAATGTAATATCCTCAGATTGTAATTTAAGTAAACTTATTATCTGCTAAAAACACATGCTAATGTTTAACTATAACAAAATCATTCTATTTCTCTAGTATTAAGTAGTCAATAAGTCATTAGATTAAGTCTGCCTATAATGCCATGGCATAATAGTGGCTCTCCTTGCTCTTCAATTCTAAATTGTAATTACAAAATCTCGATGTAAACTTGCAATGAAATAAAATTTACTTTACTTTACTATCAGAACATAAAAATTATATAAATTAAAATAAAAACGAGAAAAAAAGGTATATCGGCAACACTTCTGCAAGCGGCAGGACTTCACGTTGCCGTCAGGTGTCAATCCAGCCCCAACTTCGCAGTCTTATATCTCAGTAAGTACTGGTCTTAAAAAAATATTGTGGTCTTATAACATACAGAAAATTGCCCTCTAAAAAATAAAAGATTTTTTTTTTCAAAATATTCAGAGCGCTGCACAAGTGAACATAGATCTACGTTTGGACAGTTTAAGAGTTAAACTTATGGAATTACACAGGCGCAAAGTTAACAGTCTTGGTGGAATTTATGCAATGGCGATTTTGCCCAATTAGTCCTATTTTAAGCCAATTCCATCGTTTCATTTGACCAAATTCTTAGCTATTTCGCTAGAATGCAGCCCATTATATCGCTTGAGCACAAGAAACTGCCCATTCAACTATTTCAACCACCCTATAAAGTGACCAGAATTCGGTATTTTGGCCAGTTTTACACAAAAATATAAAAATACTACAGTAGACCCTTATTACATGGTAGTTATGGTCCTGAAAATGCCATGTTAGATAAATCCGTGTTAAACTGAAGAACTTATAGGAAAAATAAGGTTACGTTCCTGGGAACGCCAAAAATGCCAAACACCCTTTTCTTTTTAGACCTCCAGCTCTTACAAAAATAAAAGTGAATATGTAACTGTTGCTCATTGTCGTGATGTATTGTCTTTACTGCTTAAGATTACAAATGCAACAGAAATAATAGTATTTCTTACCTTAAACTGTGGGTGCTGGTGTTTGTTGATTGTGAAGAGAGTGGCTAGTTATGCTGTGGCCCTACTGGGCTGAGGTGGACGGTGGAGGTTCTGATACTGAAGTTGATGGTTGTACTAGAGTGTGCATAAATTCTGTTATGGAATTGTGGGCTATTTTACCCCGCAATACATTATACAGCTGACGGTAAGGCATCAGCTGCTGTAGACACCGTTTCAGAGCAGTGCTTCTAGATTTGTCAGGGTCCTCTTCAGTGAAAAAGTCTAACTTTAATTTAGTAAGTCAAGTCAGTCAGTAAGTCAGTCAAGTAAGTCAGTCAGTCAAGTAAGTCAGTCAGTCAAGTATGTCAGTCAGTCAAGTAAGTCAGTCAGTTATTCATCACACAAACTCGTACATTTACCTCATTCTTTTTAGTTATACAAACTGACACATCATTAAGGCCACAGGCTCTCGTTATATCCACCACACATGAGTCATTCTTAACCTTGTCCTTGATTTTCTTTGTAACTCCAAGACTTAAACGCTTAACCCTTTTCTTGCCACTTTCAGCAATACTTGTGTGCCTACTGGGTGCCATGATTGCTTGGCAGATACAAGATATGACAATCCACAAACACAGCTAGCCCCTAGATGCGTATGAACGGAAGGCTGGGACGGGGGTGGCAGGGAATGGTGTGGGTGAGACAGTGGTCTCACCCACAGCAAGACAGTGGCCTGAGCTAGGGAAATATCCTGCGGGCGCTGCTCCAAATGTTTTCCCCTCCCACATACCGAACCATGTTAAATTTATGAAGTGTTGTATAAAATTATGCCGCACTTTTTCAATAGTGTAATAACCAAAACGTGCCAAATAAATCCATGTAATATAAGGGTCTACTGTAATTTAAAAATAGTCCATAATAAACAATATGGATATTCCTGGCATAAAAACAATATTTCCTCTGTGTCACATCCCTGTGCCTCTCCTATATTACACTTGCCTTCCAATTTGAGTTTTTACTTTATTTCTAGGATAAAATATAACCAGGAAAGATTGGTCATGGTTTACAGTGTCCAAATTAAAAAACATAAAACAGGATGAGGGTTGTAAGGATGCTTCACCCATCCTCTGGAATATTGACAAAAATTTAATATTTCCTCTAATATTCAATCAAAATCATCTCTATATATATCTTCTGTCAAATGATACCATGAAACAGCCAATAAAATCATAAAAACTATCTAAGAAAACACTACAAATTCAGTACTTTAAAAAATACACATAGTCAGAGTTTTGTTTTTCCATGCACTGTGTGGGGGCAGGATTTTTTTTTTATGTGGTGCACACACTCACTGCACAGGTCCATTCCCTCATATCTAGGTCAAAATTTAACATACATAGCATATTGGAGCTCATGACATAGAATTACATCAGGGACCCTGACCCTTCTAGTGATGAACAGCGAAAGGGGTAATATCGGGGTCTGGACAGTGAAAGCCTTAAAGAATGTTGCTATTTTACAGAAAACATTGTTTCAGATGTTACAATGCAGATATGTATATTTATGTTGGTATATAAACACTTGAACTAAAAAAAATTTTTTAATCACACCCTCAAGAAACTGAGATGAATCATAGTGGCATGAACTACTACTACAGTCTCATGTTTGTTGCTGTGATTTAGTCACATTCATTTTTATCTTGAGATTCTTCCATGTTTCTGGTTCAGATATTAGGTGATACATTACCTTACATGTACAATATTCTCATATATTTGAAACAATTTATTCTGAAAGTCTTTTCTACACTAATATGATAGTTTTCTTTCAGTATGATTTCTAATGTGATATACAGTGGACCCCTGCAAATTGGCTGGTCTGATTATCGGCCGGCTCGAAAATTGATTGCTTTTTTCGGCCCAATTTTTCCCCGATTATCGGCCCGCATACCAGACCTGTCCGCCTCGCAGGCGTCATGAGCCAGTCTAGTGTTGTTTACCTTTGAGTGAACATTACCCAGTGCGCTCATTCAAACATTTCACAATAAATTTATTGTGTTTATTGGTGGTTAAGTGATTGTCACTGTGAAATAAGTCACCATGGGTCCAAACAAGCTTCCTAGTGGCACCCCTGTGGTAAAGAAAGTGAGGAACACCATCGAACTGAAGGAGATTAAGGAGATTTGTTCAAAGTGGAATAATGTGCAAAGTTTTGTTGAAAAATACCACCTTGAGCAAGCTGAAATAAGCTATCTCTGCAACAAATTCAGTGACAGAGCCATATTGCACTTCAGGAACATGTTAAAGAAGCGCCAAAAACAGAGAACTCTTGACAGTTATTTTGTGCAACAGGGGTCTAGTGACTCTCAAGCTGGTCCTAGTGGCTGATAAATTAGACATCCTGGTCCTAGTGGCATTAAAAGACAAAGAAGGGAAGTAACCCCAGAGAGGGACTTGTTACCTAAAGTCCTTTTGGAGGGGGATTCCCCTTCCAAACAATGAGTGCTCCCCCCCGGCTCCTCCTCCCTATCTTCCAGATGCCAGCAAGTCTCTTCATTAAAGGTAAGTACAGTGGACCCTCGAGTTACGATTATTATTATTATAATCAAATAGAAGCGCTAAACCACAGGGGTGCCTCGAGTTACGAACACCTTGGAAATCGTACAATTATGTAAGTGTAATATTGTAAGTGCTTTTGTAAGTGTATTTTTGGGGGTCTGAAATGGACTAACCTACTTGACATTATTTCTAAAGGGAGAAAATTTGTTCGGTAATGGCACTTGAGCAGCCTTCTGGAATGAATTATGTTCGTAACTCATGGGTCCACTGTAAATGTTATTTTAAATGTCAGTTTCTTATGTTTTGTTATTGTGTTTTGTGTATGTAAAACTATAGTTAATCTTTAAAAAATGTATTTTTTGTGAATATTTTTGGGTGTCTGGAACGGATTAATTGTATTTACTGTACATTATTTCTTATGGGAAATAATGGTTCAGAAATCGGCCAGTTCGATTTTAGGCCTAGCTCCTGGAACAGATTACGGCTGATTTTCGGGGGTCCACTGTACTTAAGTTAAACGTTTCTTTCTCTTATGTTTTTCATATATGACTTCTTTTCATGTGAGACACTAAACTTAATTTTACACCAAAGTTTTTTCCACACTCCGAACAGTTGTATGGTTTCTTTCCTGTGTGCTGAGTCATGTGGTGAACAAGAGTTCTCTTCTGTGAAAAGCTTTGCGGACATTCTAAGCAATGATACGGCTTCTCTTTTGTATGAACTCTCATATGTTTTTTTTGAGATGATTTATCTGAAAACTCCTTCAGACACACTGAACATTGATATGGTTTCTCTCCAGTATGAAGTCTGAAATGAAGTACTAAATGAGATTTTTGAGTGAAGCATTTAAGACACTCTGTACACTGATACGGTTTCTCTTTGTTATGAAGTCTCATGTGAAGTTCAAGATGAGCTCTTTGAGTAAAGTCTTTTAAACATTCTGTACAATGAAATGGTTTCTCTCCTGTATGAACTCTCATATGCTGTTCTAGATGAGGCTTCCGATGAAAGAGTTTGTGACATACTTCACACGTGTATGTTTTCTCTCCTGCATGTTTTTCCATGTGTTTGGCAAGATTTAATTCACTTTTTAAAACTTTCGGACAACTGGGACACTCATATCCTTCATTTTGCATCTCCCCAGTGTGAGATTTCATGCATGTGACTTGGCGTGACTCACGTTTAAAATTTCTAAGAGTCTCTGTACACTTGTTAAAGGCTTTCGTTTTTGTATGACATTGCATGTGAATAATCAGACTTTTATTTCGAGAAAAAGCTCTTAAACACAATGAACACTGATATGGTTTCTCCCCTGTATGCCTTCTCATGTGATTTGCCAGATGTTCCTTTTGAGCAAAGTCTGCATTGCATATTTCACACCTATATGGCTTTTCTCTAGTATGAACTCTCATGTGTCTTACTAAATGTGATTTTTTAGTACAGTCTTTGAGACACACTGAACACTGATATGGCTTCTCAACAGAGTTATCACTCATGCTTTGGCCAATTTTTTCCTCCAAAGTCCTTGACACACCAAATACTGATGTTCTTTTTTTTTCAATATTTAGTTCCAAATGTTTTATTTGGCAAAGGTTTTTATGAAAAGTATTCTGGAAACTGAACCCTGATAAAAATTTATCTTCTAGATAACTTCTCAAATTAATTACTGAAGCAGATTTATTTAAATTTGTTTAGACACAGAACACTGATGTGGCTCCTCTTGTGTGCTGCAAAAGAAGGAAAAATGTAAAATGAAGTAATATGACAAACAAAAATATTAACTATAACAAAATTATATTCAGAGATGCACTAACCATCTACTGTATAAGCAATCAACCACTGCTTTAACCTTAATAAACTTTCCATTTAATATACAGCCAGGGTTCGTTTATACAGCAGGTTAGGTTTCAGGCTACTGTTGTAAAGTGAAAATCACCTAAAAGTGAGAGATAGCATTTTTTCACTTTCAACTGCATATAAAAGCCTTATAACATGTTTACACTATTGTGTATTAAGTGTGCAATAGAACTAGGCCTATAAAAGTTATATGAAAGTAAAATGAATGTACAGTAAACACATTATTTACCATAACCCTTTGAGGGTCCAGACTCCTGATCTGAAACTTGTCCACAGGATCCAAGAATTTAAAAAAAAAAAAAAAATTTGTTACTTTTTCTAATGAAATGGTAGAGAATCTTTTTCTAAAAATAATAAAACAAAAAGCATTGTACTCGTGATGTGCTTTGTTTACTGTTGAACATTGGCAAAAATCGACCATTTCTGCTACTTTGAGCTCAATTTTAAGTATTTTCAGTCCTAAAACTAATCAATATCATATATATTTCTGTAATATAGCTTCCATTCTATCAAATGAGACCAAGAAAACGTGAATACAACCATAAAAACCATAAGAAAATATACTGCAAAGTCGATGTTTTAACCCTTTGAGGGTCCAGACCCACAATTTGAAAATTCCCCACAGGGTCAAAAAATTAAAAAAAAAAATGGTTATTTTTTTCTTATGAAATGCTGGAAAATCTTTTTCTGAAGGTAATAAAAAAAGTACGAAATTTGATAAAAAATTGACGAAATTACACAAATTTTGCTGTGTCAGTGATATTTACGCATCGGCAATTTTGCCCAATTTGAGTCCTATTTTCGGCCAATTACATTGTTCCATTAGACCAAATTCTTAGCTATTTCGCTAGTATGTGTGCCATTTTATCTACTGAGCACAAGAAATTTCCTAATCAACTATTTCAACTACCCAATAAAGTGATCAGAAATTGTTAATTTGGCCAATTTCACACAGTTCAAAATATTCCAATTTCAAAATAGGGTCCAGAATAAACAATGCAGGTACACCTGGCACTAAAATAACATTTTCTCTGTTTATTAGTTACATTTCCAGGCTTTAAAGATGAATTCCATTTTGATTTTTTATTCACATAAAAAATTTTATTCAAACCAAAAAATAGATTTACTGTGATGCAATATTGTAATAATTGTATAAATAATATCAGCACATTCGTGAACGCACATTAGACCCACCAGCTGATGTGTATTGGACACGTGATGTGATTTGTTTATTCTTGAACATCAGCAAAAATCAAACATTTCCACTACTTTGAGCTCAATTTCAAGCTATATTCAGTACTAAAACCAATAAAAATCATCACTATTTCTGTAATATATCCTCCATTTTATCAATTGAGACCAAGAAACTGTGAAAACAACCGTAAAAACCATACCAAAATACACCACAAATTCGCTGTTTTAATCCAAAAACAGTCACAGTTTTTTTTCTCATTATGTACTGCGTGCTGAAGGATTAGTTTTATATAGTGCACACTTACCACATAGATGCATTCTCTAATATCTAGGCCCAAATTTACCGCTCACAGCTTATCTTAGTGAGCTGAGCTCATGACGTACTATTACTGCTTGGACCCTGGCTTCAAAGCCATAGAACTATGGGACGGACCCTCAAAGGGTTAAACCAAAAACACGCTTGCAATTTTTTTCTCATTATGCAGTGCGTGCTGCAGGATTTTTTTTATATGGTGAACACTTACCACACAGACCAATTCTCTCATATCTAGGCCCACATTTACTGCTCACAGCTTATCTGAGTGAGATGAGCTCATCACATAGTTGTACGGCACTGACCCTGGCTTTAAACACATACAACAACAGCATGGACAATGACAGTGACCTCCATCGAAGACACCGCAAGACTTCAAGCGGACGTCAACCAAATCTTCAAATGGCCACTCAAAACAATATGAAGTTCAATGAAGAGAAATTTCAACTACTCAGGTATGGAAAACTTGAGGAAATTAAAACTGTATCAGGGTATACGACAAATTCTAACAATACAATTGAGCGAAAAAGTAATGTGAAGGACCTGGGAGTGACACTGTCAGAGGATCTCGCCTTCAAAGACCACAGCAATGTATATACCACATCTGCTAGGAAAATGATAGGATGGATAATGAGACCCTTCAAAACTAGGGATGCCAAGCCCTTGATGATTCTCTTCAAATCACTTGTTCTCTCTAGGCTGGAATACTGCTGTACACTAACTGCAACCCCCCCTCCTTTCAAGGCAGGCGAAATTGCTGACCTGGAGAGTGTACAAAGAACTTTCATGGCACACATAAGTACAATAAGGCACCTAAATTACTGGGAACGGTTGAAGGCCCTTGATTTGCATTTCCTGGAATGCAGGCGAGATAGATACATGATAATACATATACACTTGGAAAATCCTAGAGAGATTAGTACCAAATTTGCACATGAAAATCACTCCTTATGAAAGAAAAAGACTTGGCAGGAGATGCAACATTCCCCCAATGAAAAGCAGAGGCACCACGAGTACACTGAGAGACAACACAGTAAGTGTCCGGGGCCCAAGACTGTTCGAATGCCTCCCAGTATACATAAGGGGGATTACAAATAGACCCCTGGCTGTCTTTAAGAAGGCACTGGACAGGCACCTAAAGTCAGTACCTGACCAGCCGGGCTGTGGTTTGTACATCAGTTTGCATGCAGCTAGCAGTAACAACCTGGTTGATCAGACCCTGATTCACCACAAGGCCTGGTCTCAGACTGAGAAGCAGGGGCATTAACCCCCGAAACCCTCTCCAGGTACAGTGGTACCTCGACTTACGATGGTCCCCAAACTCACCCTTTTATGTAAGTTTATTTTTTTAAATGCTTTTGTAAGTGTAATTTTGGGGGTCTAAAAGGACTAGTCTATTTTACATCATTCCTTATGGGGATAAATTCGTTTGGTAATGGCACTTGAACAGCATTCTGGAATGAAAAAATATCGTAAGTCGAGGTACCACTGTATACTTCAAACTTCCTCGTTCTAATATAGTACTATATCTAGTACGTACGTATATTTTTTACTACATATATACTGTTAACAGTGTACAGTGGTACCTCAGTATACGTCCTTAATCCATTCCAGGACCTTGGACTTATACCAAACAGGAAGTATACCAAACAAATTTTCCCATAAGAAATATAGGGAAAACGAATAATCCGTTCCCATGAAAAAAAAAATCCTATTGTTATTGGCATATTATAATAATAATAATAATAATAATAATAATAATAATAGTTTATTGTGACATGATACAAAGATGTACAATGGGTTATGAGATTACAAGAGGTGTACATGCCAAAAGCCCCTAATATGCAGAGCATTGTGGGCAGACTTAAAATTAACTTAAAACTAAATGGTAAGAATTATAGTAAACAATTTACAATATAAGTATAGTTGAGTATTTAAGCTATGAAATTTGAACATAATTTGAACATAACATTTTTGAAACATATTAATAAAATTATTAAATCAGATTAAACAAATCAAATCAATTATTTGTGTTGGTTATATTGATGGGGTTGTATAAAATAATTTAAACACTGCTTAATACTAAAATACATAAATACAAAAGAATGTGATGAAATAAATACAAATTTAACCTCACTTTACTTTGCTGAAAAGAGTCGAGTGCCTACAAGGATAGTGCTGAGAAGGGAGGAGGAAATGTTATTGTTTGGAAGGAGTCCCCTCCTTCTCTTTTCTGTCTCTTTATCCTATTTGGACCTGGTTGAAGCTCACCAGGTTTGATTTTTACTAAAAATCTGTCCAAAGAACTTTGCTTCTGCCTTCTAATCAGGATGTTTCTGAAATGTGACATTGTCTGGTCATTCCAGACAATGCTATTACGGCTTGTTTGGGCTTTGTTGGGGTGGTACTTCTCTACAAAGTTTTTGACATCCATCCATTTAGCAAAGATTTCCTTGATTAATGAAGTAGGGGCTTCCTCTATCTCCTCTTCCAAGCCTGAAGAGAGTGCATCCATCTTAGTCTTGTGCTTCTCCTTCTCAAGTTTCTGCAGCTCCTCAGTGGTCAGCTTTTCCCTGTGCCCCTCCACTAACTCCTCCACATCGAGAGAGAGGTAAACAAGGGTAGCGCGCGGTGTCGTGACTCATTTTGACCCATACAAGTTCTAGCATGCGAGTCGTATTCCAAACAAAGGTCATATACCAAGCAAAAATTTTTGTGTCTAAACAGGACAAATACCAAGTTGGACTTATTCCAAAGTGGACGTATACCAAGGTACCACTGTATATTATTTAGTAATATCAGGTGCTAAAGCAAGTGCTAAACAAGGTGCTTAATCAGGTGCAAAAGTTTAGTTTACTATACAGCCTCTCCTCACTTAACAACGGTGTTCCATTCCTAAGACCATGTCGTTAAAAGAATTTGTCGCTAAGTGAGGAGCATACTATAATGGTAGTGAGTTTGTGTCAACCATCTTTGATATTGTTTTAATGTCACCTTTGCACCATTTATAACATTTCTGTTATTTTATTAAATGTTTATACAGTAGTGTACTGTATATTGAAATAAACAGAATAGAGGAAATCAGCTCTAATATACATTATTTAGGTATGAATACTGGTCAGAGAGCCCATCGTAAGTCCGAGGCGTCGGTAAACAAGTACGTCGTTAACCCTTAAACTGTCCAAACGTAGATATACATTTGTACGCGTACTGCTCCGAACGTAGATCAACGTTTTATTTTTTCATTCCTTCAAATTTAGTGCAATAGGCCTGAGTCGCCTAGACATGAGAGAATGGGTCTGCGCCCTCAGTGTGCGCAGTATTAAAAAAATTTGGGACCACTTAGTACCTTGTGGGAGCAATAGTTCAATTGAGTGCCACCTGATGCAAATTATGTGGCAAACACCATGGATTCACTGATGTCATGTCGCATTAACACTCCCCTTATAAGAGGAAAGTAAAAATAGGTTCGATAAATACATGAGTGGCTGTGGGTGGGTGTGAGTTGGACCTGACTAGCTTGTGCTACTAGGTCTGATGCTGTGCTCCTTCCGTGAGAGGATGTGACCTGACTAGGTGGGTCATTGGTCTAAGCTGGGGGGTGATATGGACCTGCCTTGCATGGGCCAGTAGGCCTTCTGCAGTGTTCGTTCTTTTTTATGTTCTTATATATTTGGCAGGCTGGCTTTGGCTGTCTCTGGCTGTCTCTGTGTCTATATCTGTCTATATCTCTGTCTATATCTGTCTATATCTCTGTCTATATCTCTGTCTATATCTCTGTCTATATCTGTCTATATCTCTGTCTATATCTGTCTATATCTCTGTCTATATCTGTCTATCTATATATATCTCTGTATCTGTCTATATCTGTCTATCTATATACAGTAGGACGTCATTTAGCACGATAGATACGTTCCTGAAAAAGTCGTGTTAGATCATTTCGTCTTAAATGATTAACAGAACTTATGGGAAAAATAGGGATACGTGTTTGAGAGTCCCCAAAAAGCCAAACAAGTTTTTTTAGACCAACATATCTTGCAAAAATTGAAGGCAAATATGTAATTTTAGTTCATTGTCATGATCTATTACTGCTTAAGACTACAAATGCAATAGAAATAATAGTATTTCTTACCTTAAATTGTGGGTAATGATGTTTGTGGATGGTAGTGAAGAGTGGATATGGATGGTGTGGCCCTACTGAGCTGAGGTGGATATGTAATTGTAGTGCATTGTCATGATCTATTACTGCTTAAGACTACAAATGCAATAGAAATAATAGTATTTCTTACCTTAAATTGTGGGTAATGATGTTTGTGGATGGTAGTGAAGAGTGGATATGGATGGTGTGGCCCTACTGGGCTGAGGTGGATAGTAGAAGTTCTTGAACTGAAGTCGATGGTTGAACTGAGTGTCTAACTTTAAG
>WNWK01022383.1:0-32637 GCA_009830355.1 Cherax destructor
AATGGCCCCAAACAAAAAAAACACCCTTTTCCCCCAAAATTAAAATTTTTGGGACTTTTTTTCCCCAAAAAATTACATTTGTTATTTCAAAAGCTCAAGCATCTTAATATAATTTATACCATCATTTTTAAAAGGGCTGGTGGGGGCTTTTCCCCCAAAGGAACTGGACTTATTTCCCCCCCTTTGGATCAAAGGGGGAAACCTCACACCCCCACCCACACACAAATGACCCTCACTTTTCCCCATTAAAAAAAAAAAAAAATGCAGACCCCCGAAATATCTAGTAAGTTTAAAAAACACGCCCAAATTAACCCACAACATTCTGCCCAAACATTAACCCCCACAACATTTTTTAAAAAATTACACCACCTTTCCCCCCAAAAAAATTAACACCACAACATTCTGCCCAAACTTTAACACCCAACCCTGCCCAAAAAAACACCCAAAAATTTGAAAAATTTAACCCCAAATTTCACCCAAAAAACACCACAACTTTCTGCCCCAAAACTTTAACAAAATTCCAAAAAAACCCCCTTTCTTTAAATTTAACCAAAAATGGTTCCCCCTTTTTGGCTGCTCCAAAAATCTCCCCCCGGAATTTTTAAAAAGTTTCCCTGGTCAAACTTCCCAGGGGAAAATTTTCACCAGTCCAGATAAAAACAAC
Organism: Cherax destructor; assembly: GCA_009830355.1. Taxonomy (NCBI): domain Eukaryota; kingdom Metazoa; phylum Arthropoda; class Malacostraca; order Decapoda; family Parastacidae; genus Cherax; species Cherax destructor. Next base: position 665 of record WNWK01022383.1, read on the forward strand.
AAATACCTATATTGTATTAGTATTGCCCCAAAAGTTTTTTTTAAAACCCATTTTCTTTTTTTACAATACAGCTACCCTCATTAAGGGGTTTGTTACAAAGGGCGAATCACAAAACGTTTTTGGGAAGGACATACTTTAAGTAAGAAGTTTATTCAAGTATACACAAATACAGTTACATGTTATCAAAATTTCAGCATTGTGTGAAAAACCCAAAAAAACCCCAAAAAAAGTCAGACAGAGTGACTTATTTCCATTGGGGTCCATTTAATACCTTAATATTATGAACTGTAGGAATTGTTTTTATACAAAAAAGGGGTATATAGGGGGGAAAAAAAAAAGAGTTATTTACATTTATATGTATGATGGGGAAATTTTTTTTTGTCACAAAAATTTCCCAAAGGGGAAAGTGATTGGGTTAAACATACCGGGGACCCCTTTTGGGTTTAAAACCCCCCCAAACCAAAACAACTACACCCCCCAGCTTTTAAAGGTGATATTGGATTTTTTAATTGATAGATTTATCCACCTAGGAACACCTAGGCAATTTTTACAGATAGAAACTAATATTGGGTTATTAAGGGAACGTTATATTTTAAATTTTTAGCTCTAACACCCCCAATTAGGTGGGTTTTAGGCCTGAATAGGCCCAAACATTAGGTTATGTTAGCTGGGGGAAAAGGCAGCCCCACAATCCCGGGGAGTGTGGCGGTCCCGTCCCAAATACCGGGACATTTCCTCCATCCAGCCCCCGTTACAGAAGACTAGGCTTTCTTTTTCTGTTTTCTGGCCGTTTCCCAAATTAGTGAGTTATCTGTGGGTTTGGGGACCCCACTTTGTGTTGGTATGTACCCGCGTTCTTTAAAAATTGGGCTGGAAGCAGGTTCCCTTTTTATAATTTTAAAGGGGGTCCCCAAAGGGAAACCGGGGAAATCGGGTGCAGGGGGCCTAAAACCTCCTTTCAGAAAAGTTTCTCCACCCAAGGGGTTGGGGGGGTTATAATAAAGGAAAACCAGGGGTACATAGCCACCCCCTTTTTCCCAAATAAGTAAACCCCCTTCCCGGGTTTTTTGTAGGGGGGGGGTTTTCCCCTTTGAAAATTGAAAAAAATTTGACCAACCACAAGTCTGGGGGGGGGTCTCAGAGTGGGGTTTAAAAAGTGCCCCTTTAAATTTTTTAACTTACAAGGAGGGGAGGCCCCCCCAAGTTTCATTTGGGGTTTTTAAGGGGTGTGGAAAAGCTAGTTTAGCAGACACACTAGTTTTTTTGTGGCCACAGTTAATGTTTAATCATTTTCGGTTTTTTAAAAGATATCACAACTGGGCCCCAAAACACTTACTAGGCTGGGTTTAAACCCTAACTAATCAAAGTTTTTTTTTTGTTCTACAGGCGGGCCAAGTAGGCTATTAAAAAAGGGGAGTTATTTATTTACAGTGATTACAAGTAAGCCAGGTTAAAAACTTGCATTTTAAATTTTCCTGAATTGCAGGAAACCACAGTTGGGTAGGCCCCCAAAAATTTTATAAAGTTATAACAGCTAGGTCAGATTTAACCTCCCTTTTTTTCCCTTGCAAGTAGATTCAGGCTGGTTCCCCCTAATTTCAACAGTAAAAAAGGGTTAGGTGGGTTGCCCCCTTTTCCCCAAAAGCTAACTACAATAATTTCTGGCAGTTAAAAGAATTTTAAATATTATTTTTTATGTTTATAATTTGATTTAAAATTTTTTTGTGATTACCCAAGTGAATTTAATTTAAAATATTTTTACTGTGTGAATTTTTGTACTTTTTGATCATTTAATTTGTGTTTTTTTAGCTCAGTCCTGAAATTTTTCTTTTTTTGGGGGGTTGCTGGGTTTGGCTTTCTAACAACAAGATACATTTTATTTGGGGTTTTGGGGGGGTTTCCCAGTGGGGCATTCTTTCTGAGTTAAGTCAATATCTGTAAGTAAAAAAAACCCCCCTTGTTGGGGGGGTTTGGGGGCTCACTTATTCTCACCTAATCCTTATCTACTGGGGGGTTTGGGGCTAATTAAAATACAAATTAGTGACCCCCGCTCTTAACTAAACCACAACAAGGGCGGGGGGAATCAAAAGTACCTGCCCCATCTCTAAGTCAGCAAAAACGGTCAGAGTGACACGGGGCCTTTAGTCAAGGCGTGAAGGGGAGTCAAGATAACAGAAAAAGATGCAGATATAGATCATTAAAATCTGGGGAAGTGTTTAAAGTTTTTTTGGGGAAAAATTAAACTTTGGGCAACCTAAAAAAAGGTGTGGGGAAAGGAGCCCTTTCAGCAGGGAAAACGGGGGTTTTTTCAGGAAATTCAGGAGGACTAGACGGGGCATGAGGCTCAATGTAAAGGGGGAGATGAAACTCTGAAAAAAGGGTAATGAAAACATTGAAGGGAGCAGGGGGCCAAAAAATACAAGGCACGCAGGCCACCACAGCCCCCCTGGTGTTCCCAGATTCCCCACATTGAACTTCCAATGTTTATGGAATTTTGACGATACATTGCTTTCGGGGATCAATTTTCCCCAAAAAAGATGACGGGGGTGATTTGTCAGTTTTCCCCCCAAATTACGTTTTGTTCACAACTAAAAGGGTAAACCCCGGGGCTTGACCCCGGGATTACCAAACCATGGATATTAATTATAACATCCAAAGGATCAAAAAAAAATTTACGTAGGGCCAAAAAAGGGGATAATGATAGCTATATTTTTTGATTGTCCGATCTTAGGTTTCCCCTCATGACCGTAGAGTTTAAAAATTTCCCAAATCGAAGTTATAAAGTTTGACAAATAGTCTCGGTCCATACGATTGGGGTGACGCAGAATGGATTAGTCAGACGATTCAAGGTAGCTAGCACTACAGTACATGAGTTACACTTGAAGTATGGGACTAACCCGGGTTTACAATCAACAGATTGTTGAGGGGGTTTTTGGGGATATCGTGATTCACCTGAGTATAGGTGAGAAAAAAGGGTTTACCCCTCATCACATAAACAAACAGGTTTTCCCCAAAAATTTTGGGGGCAATTTAAAACTCGCCCCTTTTTGGGGACCTTGAAAAAGGGGAAGGGCAAGGGCCCAAGGATTTAGGCAATTTTCCAGAATAATTTTTTCTCGAAAATGAAACCCCTAAGGGAAATTGGCTCTTGGAACCTACAGTGGGGGGACTAAAAGGGTTTCAACTTTTGCCCGGGGTTTTTGGGGGAAAAAAAAAATTATAAAATTCTTTTAAAGTTCATAATTTCCGGAAAGGGGAAAAAACCCATACTGACCAGCCCCAAAAATTTTAAGGGGAAACCCCCCCCTTTAAAAAAAGGGGGTTTTTTCCCCAAAAATTAAAAAGGAGCCTGGCCTGAAGTGGTAGCCAGCGGGGGAGTGTGGGAAAATTTTTCTGAGGAGAAGCACAGAGCTGCTGCCCCACCTAATCTGGGGGGTTGTGCGGGGAAAAAATCCAAAAAAACCCGTTTTTCTTTACTGGGGGGACAAATGTCCCCTGAAAAAAGTTGGTGGCTGGGGTTAAAGGAAAGGGCCCCCCAAATTTAATGCGGCATTTGGGGGGGGCTATAAGTCAGGGGCCCCCCAAATCTTATGATGTTGTGGATTCCCTTTTAAAATGGGTGGACATCGCGAAATATTACACTTTGGGTAAAGACGTTCCTGGGGTATTACGACCAGAGGTCTTCACCAAAAAGCGATTGAAAAAAACCCGGGTGGAAAAAGGGAACCCGGGCATTACCACTGACACAGTCAGAAATTTAAAAATCCCCCGGGGGGGCCAACTATCTAGATGAAAATTTCCCTTCCCGGGACTGAAGGAAAGGGAAATTTTGGGGTTTTTGATCCCCCGGGATATATCATCGGGGGAAATTTTCCCCCGGTTCCCCGGCCCCCAGAGAGGGGGAAAAAAACCCCCACGATAGCTGGGGGGGTAGTGAAAAGAATGTTATGTACACGAAAACCCCCGGGTAAGCCCCCAAAGGGGGTGAAAAACCCTTTCTTCCCTTGGGGGGGCTTTTTTGGGGGGGCCCGGGGGAAGATTGTCATTAAACCCAGGGCCCCGTATCAGGGGGAAAGGGGTCCCTTTTTTGGCCCCCTGGGTGGGGGAAAAAAGGGTGCTCAGACAAGGCTAGACATTTAAAGACATTAAAATTAAAAGGGGAAAGGGGTTAAAATCCCGGGAAAACCCCAAAAAAATTTTTCCCCCCGCAATCCACACGGGGAAACTACAGTCGGGTTAAACCAGAGTCTGCTCGGGGAGTGGCCGGACCGCCTCGTGGCCCGGGCCCGCCCCCTGGGGGTTGCGGGAAAGGGGGAAAAAGACATAGACTCACCTTTTCCTTCGGGGGGGGAGGATGTGGAAACTTTTTTGTCACTAAAAGTTCCCAAAGGGGAAGTGAGCCCTTGGAGCCAAACATACCATGGATCGGCCTCAAGTTTAAAAAACCCCCCCAAAAAAAAAACTAAAACCCCCAGCTTTTGAAGGTGACTATTGTGTATATTTTAATTGATAGATTTATCCACCTAGGAACACCTAGGCAAGTTTGTACAGATAGAAACTAATATTAGGATTATTAAGGCAACGTTAGATATTAATCGGCTCTGGCCCCCAATTTGGTAGTTTACCTGTAGGCAAGCAAGGTTTTTTAGCTGAGCAACTGGCACCCCCACACGAACAGGCAGTGTGGGGTCACAAATGTGCCCCACGTTCTTACCAGACCAGACTCCCCCGGGGAAGCGCGTTGATACCACAGCATCCCCCGGACCCAACTTTGTCCGGGGGCCCCAGGGGGGAGACCCCAAATACCGTGGAACTGCCCCCCCAGACCCTGTTACAGTAAGACTAGGCTTTCTTTCTCTCAGTATCTGGCCGGGTTTTTTGGGGGGAAAAGGTTAGTGAGTTATCTGTGGGTCTTAGGGGGGCGGCGACTTTGTGTTGGTATGTCCCAAATTCTTTTAAAAATAAAATCGGGAAACTAGTGTTATTTCTGTTTTTTCTAAAGGGGAACCCCAAAGGGGAACCGGGGAACTCTGGGGGGCGGGCAGGCCCTTTTACCCACCCTTTCAGAAAAAGGGTTTCCCCCACCGCACATGGTGTTAGGGGGGGTTATATAAAGGAAGACCAGGATCATAGCCACCCGTTTCCAAGTAAAAAAATCCCCGGTATTGTGTAGGGGGGGGGTTCCCCCCTTCTGAAATTTTGATAGAAATTTGCCCAATAGCCACTTGTAAGTCGGGGAAAAAATGTCTCAGGTTTGGGGTCAACAGTGCTTGCTTAAGTTGCAACTTACGGGGGCAGCCCCCCAAACAAGTTTTTTTTATGTCAACCATCTTTGATATTTTACCCTTTTTAAATTTTTTTTATATTTTTTTAAATTTTTAAAAAATTTTTGTACATTTATTTTAATAAAAAAAAGGAAACAGCTCTAATGTACATTTTTTATGTATGCATACTGGTCAGGGTCATGGGTCATCACAAACTTTTTGGGGGTATCCCCCACCTTTTCCCCCGTTAAACTGCATTATAATTGGCTGAACCCAGTCGTTGATTTGATGATCCCCCCCAAACCCTTAAGATGGGTTATGGTTGGAGGGCCCATGTGGGTGTGTTTAAATGCCCGGAAAAGGGGATGTACTCTTTGCATTTCCCACCCCCACCCCGAAATTAGAAAATTTCCCCCGGGGAATTATGGTTATTTGGGACCCCCTTTTTTCAACCATTCCCCCTATTTTGATAAAGCTAAACTTTTTAAAACATAAAGTCCGGCAAACTTAAGAGTGAGACAGCAGGCGGGGGGCTAGTGTAGGTCCAAGGTGCCTGGGTGGTGCAGGGCACCTCCCGCTAACAAAAAACCCCCGGGGGGAAAAAAAAAACTGGGTTCCCCCAAAGTCCCTAACAACCCAACAAACAATGACTTCGGGGCAAACACATCTGCTAGCGTTTTTTTTTGACAATTTTATAATTTTTTTCATTGTGGGGGTTTTTAACCCAATTTTCCCCTTCAAGTTTTTTATGATTCTTCATGGTTGGGGAACCAAAAGGGGGTTTTGGGGCTTGAATTTATAAACCGGAGGAACCCCAGGGCTAAAAAACTCAATGAGGGGGGGGGGTCCCCCCTTTTTTAGTAGGGGCCCCCTGGTGGAAAAAATTTTTTTGGGAACTGCAACCCCATCCCCCGGTGGAAGCCCCCACCCCCATTTTCCCCGGGATCTGCCTGCAAAAAAAGGGTTTTAAAAGTCTGGGAAAAAAAATGGGGGGCAAAAATTTCTTTTCCCTTTTTAAAAGGGATCTTGCATTCTGGGGTTAATTAAAGGGGAAAAATTTTGGGCTGGTAAGGGGGTTAATGTAAAATATCCAAAATTTTTTTAATTTTTAAAAAACCAAACCCTACAAAAAAATTTGGGGGTTTCCGCAGGGGGGAAGGGGAAAATTTTTTTAAAAGGCCCAAATTTTTTAAAATTTGGACTTTTACTACTGCATCCCAAAAAAATTTTGCAGATTGGGCCCAAAGGGTGGGCTTTGAAAAAAACAGTTTGGGGAAAAAATGGGTTTTCCAAAAGAGCCTTAAACCCCAAAAAAGGGGTTTCCCAAGGTCCAAAACAATTTTTACCCCCGGGGGAAGGGGCCCCTGCCTTCCCGGGCCCTTTAAATTTTAGGGGTAAAGGGTCCCCAGGGGATTTTTTTTCCCCCCCAATTACGAAGGCAAAATTTTTCCCCTTTCCTTTTTCGATAAAGGTATTTTTGAAGAAACCCTTTTAAAGGGGGTCCCAAATTTATACAAAATAGCCTTCCCCCAAAAATCGATTGCATTCCCCCGGGCAGAGGATAGGCATTTCAACTGTCCCCTTTTACTTTATGGTAATTTGGCAATTTTAAACCCCCATCATTTTTTTTTAAAAAAAAGCACGGTAAGCCCAGGACTAGTGACCCCTCCCTTAAAGCTCTAACAGAAATTTTCCCCCGTTAAAAAAAACCCCTTTTTTTTAGGATTGTCTGTGGGGGGGTTTAATAGGGTTTGAGTTTCCAACATCTAAAAAATGTTCCAAATTTTTAAATTTTTGGCCCCAAAAAAAATTTCGGGGGTAAGAATTTTTGGGGGGGGTTAAAAAATTTTTACTAAGTCTTAGTAAAACCCCCTTTAAAAAGGGGTTTGGGTCCTTGAGGAGGACCCAAAAAGGAAATTTTTCTTAATCCCCCAAATATCAGCTAAAAGGGACTGACCCTGTAGACTTTCCAGTTTCCATTGGAATAAAAAAGGAAGTGATTACCCGTCTGTAGGAAAATGCAGCAGAATGCTACATTGTTTTTAACGTCTGAGGAATTTTCCAAGGCGCCTTCGGATATTTGAAAAAGGTGGATGGAAACTTTCCTATCTGGAATGTTTCCCTTAAACTTTCGAAAAAATTTATCCTTGGAATAGATTTAGAAATTAAAGAAGAAAAAACAGTTAAAGTTTAAGGATTGTTTTAGTGTTAAATGGCGGAACTGCCCTGGATTCTAGTTCTCTATCCAGTTGGAATGATTGTTTTCCCAGATTTATTTGGTGAATCCCAAATTTTTTTAAATTTTAAAAGGGTTAATTCGGAATGAGGAAAGGGGGGTTTAATGGGAGGGTTTTCCTTTCATTCTGGAAAAGGGACACTTTTTTAACTTTGGGAAAAAATTTTTTTTTTAAAAACTTTTTATTAAATTCCAAAGGGGTTTCTAATTTAAGTTGGACCTTTTTTTGGGAACCCAATTTATCTTTTTGCTTTTCCCCCACCCCTTAAGTTTCAGTGCAGAAAAATTTTTTTTTTGAGATATTTGCCCGGGGCCCCAAGGGTTTTCCCTAGCTGCCTAAAAAGGGATTTAGTGGGGATCTTTGGTTCCCCCCCAAAGGACACCCCCTCAGGCATGGCAGGACCCGGCAATCCTGCAACCCGGAAGGGGGAAGGTTGATCGGGTGTTCACTAAATTCACGGGCCGGGTTTTCCCGTAAAAAAAATTGGGTTACCCCGAGATAGAGTGCCAAGGACGGAACATTCTCATCAGACATCATTTTGGATTTTTTAGGCCAACAGGGGGGAAGAATTAATCATTATGGGTTAAATTTTTAATAATGTTTTACCCAGTAATAGCATTGCATTTTTGGGGAAACCCCTCCGAGCCCCCTGGTCAAATATCCAGGATTTTACCCAAATAGATTTGATGAAAGGGACAGAATATACTGCTCCCAAAAAAGTTCAAAAGAACGAGGCTGAAAGGTTTGTTCAAAAGGGGAAATCCCCCTCTTATGTGAAATATGCTCCAGTATCCCAAAGGTTATACTTCTATTTTCTATTGTTCCCAAAGGGGTATCTGAATCATAATGGGGGGGCCCCCCCTTCTCTACTTTTTCCTGGGGAAAGTCATTGGGACATTACTAATTTTCCCAAGGTTGGGGTTTCTTTGGGCAATTGGGTTTGTGTGAAGGTTATTACAAAAAAGATACAACCTCGCTTTAACATTGGCCCTGTTTTTTGGGCTAGCCACTCGGATACTGCCGCCCGAAACACCATGGAGGTTTGGGGGTAGTTCACCGGTTTACCATGGGAAGTGCGCTCACCAGGTGATTTTTGACGCTGACGGGTTCACCCTTTATCTTACTTTTGTTCTCCCCCAGGAACTTTTTTTGACGATCTCTTCCAAAAGGGCTGGAGGAAAAGATAAGACCCCTTGGCAAGGGCGGTTAGTTTCGTATCACCCAACCCCGCTTCCAAAGCTGTGGGGGGTGATCTTTCAAAAAACTGAAACCCCTGACTAACAATCCACAGGTTGTCCCCGATGGGGTTTTAAATTTTCCCCAAAAGGCAACTTGCCGTACCCTTTTAAAAATTGCTGTCTGACAAAACAAACAGACTGACCCCAAACCCCTTTTGCCGAGTTTGAATTTTTCCTATCTTGGAGGGCATTAAAGCCCCAAAACAGTGGTTTTTTCCCATAGTTACCTAATTTCCCCTAAATAAATTTTTCCAAAACCCAAAAAACCCCGTATCCCTGCCCCCCCGAACCTCGGCCCCTAAACTCGAGCCTGGTTTTTAAAAGCTTCGAAAAACTGTTCAGGCTCTGCTTCAACAAAACGAGGAACATCTGTCGCCCTTTGCATATTAAGTCATCTACAGTCTGATGGAATTGCCTCCTCTCCTTCTTTCTATCAAACTCCTCCTTAGCAAATGCACGATGTTCTTTAGTTTGTTCAAGAGTGAGTCTGGCTAGTTCAAGCGCCAATGAACCAGACTCACCTGTCAATAACCCCACACCTGTAACTTGCTGGTTTTGCTCAGGAGTTTTGTCTCTCCCATTTTGTAGAAACCTTAATGGTGACCTACAGTTAACAGCTCCTGTAGAGGGAGAAACATGAGACTGATATGCCATAGTTTCAGTTTGTATTTTACTCCTTATATATACGCAGCTGAGCAGCAGTAAGGGTACGCTGGTATTCAACACCAATAGAACGAGCGATATGCCAACAACGCTGTAGAGAGAGTTTGGGAACTTTAGTAGAGTGAACTCAGACACTAACCGTCTGACTCGAATAGGTGGCATTAACCCCTAACTTAACACGCTGTAGCGCTATGCACGGTATGACTTGCAGTATACTCATACGATAGCAGAGCTGACATGCAATAGCAAAGCCAATATGCACACACACAATACAAGGCTGACATGCAATAACAAATCAAATTGCAGATACTCACAATAGCAGGCTGACCATAGCGAAGCGAATGCAAAGATGACACACAAAATTTGTAAGCATTGGCAAAGCGAAAGCAATGCCAGATAGCAAGCTATCTAGATACAAGACTAGCTCCTGCTCCAACTTCAACTCTAGGCTCAACTACTGCTCTAAGTCCCCAAATTCAGATCCCGGACAGACCCCATAGTACAACCTCAGGTTCAATGGCCAGTTATCCTGAGGTAAAGGGAGCTTGGAGCAAAGAAACACAGTAGAAAATGCTTTGAATTTGTATTTCCTTTACCAAGCAATTTTGATTATATAAGACTTTTGTCTTTTCCTTTCACCAAAGTAAATAGAAAAGGGCTTTTTACACATATGTACACTATATACAGAAAGAGTAGTATTTAGTGCATGCCACGGTTGTCAAAGCAAAACAGCAACCAAAAGACAGAGACAACCTTCCACAAACCCGCTCAATGCAAGAATTCCAATGACAAACTGTGAGTGGTATCCACGTCACCTTTCGCATTGTCAAACTCGCATTATAATTGGCTGAACCGAGTCGTTGATTTGATGATGGGGCCCCATCACCAAACACTTAACGATGGTTCGCTGGTTGGAGGGGAGCCTATGTGGGTGTGTTTAACATGCTCCCAATAAAGGGTACGTACTCTTTGCATACAACATTAATTGTCACTGTGAAATAAGCCACCATGGGTCCAAAGAAACTTCCTAGTGGCACCCCTGTGGTAAAGAAAGTGAGGAACACCATAGAACTGAAGAAATGGAAATAAGTCACTTTGTCTGCCTTTTTTGGGTTATCCTAGGTTTTCTACACATATGCTGCTATGTATGATGATTTATGTAACTGTATTTGTGTATACCTGAATAAACTCACTTATTGACTTACTAGAAAAATATGAGAGAGGCATACGTGTGGGGGAGCTTGCCAGAATACACAGCAAGAACAAATCAACTATCACCTCTATCCTGGCAAAAAGAAAAGGAATCAAGGAAGCTAATGTTGCGAAAGGTGTTGATATGTTAACGAAAAATAGATCACAAACAGTGGTTAAGGTTGAGAAGTTTTTGGTGGTGTGGATCAAAAATAAAAATATAGCGGGTAATAGTGTTTCCCAGGCGATAATTTCTGATAAGGCAAGGCAGTTGCATGAAGATCTTGTCAAGAAAATGCCTGGAAACAGTGCTGATATGAGTGATTTTAAGGCCAGCAAAGGCTGGTTTGACAGATTTAGGAAACATAGTAGCATACACAGTGTAGTAAGGCATGCTGAAGCAGCCAGTTCAGACAAACGTGCGGCTGAAAATTTGTGAGTGAGTTTAAGGGGTACATAGAGACTGAAAAATTTAAACCCCAACAAGTGTTCAATTGTGATGAAACAGGCCTCTTTTGGAAGAAAATGCCAAGGAGGACCTACATTACTCAGGAGGAAAAGACACTGCCAGGACACAAGCCCCTGAGCGTTAACGCATGAACTTCGTTATTTATAGTCCGATTTCTTTTCTCTTTTTTTTTTTTTTTTTTTGTTATTTGTTGGACATGGGTGCTAAATTTCAGGTTGCATTAAAGGTGTAGGCCCAGGAATTTGCCCTCATTATGTTTAGCAATAAGAGTGTTGTTAATCGTTATGTTCAGCTGGGCATCACCTGTTCTGTTCCCAAACATAATGTAGAAGGTTTTGTCACTATTGAGTGTAAGTTTATTAGCAGTCATCCTGGTTGATATTTTTACTAGTTATTTGTTAACAATAGTGTTAAGTGAGGCAAGATTAGGGTGGGAGATGACATAAGTCGTATCGTTAGCAAAGAAAATTTTTTCAAGTGTTGTGATACATTGGGAAGATCATTGATGTATAAGAGGAAGAGAAGAGAACCAAGGACACTTCCTAGTGATACTCCAGTATCAAGTGGTCGTGTTGATGAGGTTGTGTCTTTAATAGAGACGTATTGCTGCCTGTTAGTAAGGTAGGATTTGATATATGTAAGTGCATGGCCTCTTATACCATAATGATCAAGTTTGTGGAGTAGGATGCTGTGGTCTACTGTGTCAAATGTTTTCCTTAGGTCGATTAAGAGTCCTAGTGGATATTCATTTTTTCAAGTGTTGTGTAAAGCTGGTCCAGCATTTTTACAATTGTGTTGGTTGTGCTTTTGTTTTTCCTAAAGCCAAATTGGGAGGGGTTGAGGATGCTTTGTGTCGTTATAAAGGAATGTAATCTCTTATGCATAAGTTTCTCGAAGATTTTGGATAGCAACGGTAAGTTTGATATTGGCTTGTAATTGTTTACATCTGTAGGATCACCACCTTTGTGTACTGGAGTGACCCTTGCTGTCTTGAGTAGTCAACTTGACTCACAAAATCGTAATGACACAATTGCAAACAAACCATACCACGGGTGGGGTAAGAACCCGTGATCAGGAGTCTCAAAACTCCAGACTGTTGCGTAAGCCTCTGGGCCAGCTGGCTACAATAAGATTCATCCACTAGGTATATTTATACACCATAGGAAGGTTAGCGGGAAATTCGTCTGTTAAAACCTGCAGTTGTGGACACAGTGGTGCCTATGCTAACCTTCCTATGGTATAGAAATATTCCTACTTGGATGAATCTTATTGAAGCTAGCTGGCCTAGTGGCTTACGGACGGTCTGGAGTTTTGAGACTCTCTGATCACGGGTTTTAACCCGCCCTGGTAGGGTTTATCTTGAGTAGTGTCAGGAAAGTGATGGTTTCTAGTGATTTGTTAAGGAGTAATGAAATAGCGGGTGAGAGGACATGAGCGGCTCGTTTGTACAATAATATAGGAACTTGAGCCAGATTTCCTGATTTATTTTTAAGTGACTTAAGGCCCAAGACTGGACAGGCACCTAAAGTCGGAACCTGACCAGCCAGGCTGTGGTTCGTACGTTGGACTGCGTGCTTTCAGCAGTAACAGCCTGGTTGATCAGGCCCTGATCCACCATGAGGCCTGGTTATAGACCAGGCCACGGGGGCGTTGACTACCGGAACTCTCTTCAGGTAAACTCCAGGAAAAGCGTAGTGACTTCAGTGGGCTGGGTAGGTGCAAGATAGAAGGAGGTTGGGAATTTCCATCCAAGTAATCACTTGCTCGGGCGTTGGTACCTGGGATTTTACTGGCGAGATTTGATCCTATTCAAATTCAAATTATATTTTCTTGTAAGTTTACATTGAGATAATATAATTACAATGATGAACTGCAGTTTACATTGAGATTATATAATTACGATAATGAGTTGCAGTGCAAGGATAACCACTATCATGCCATGACATTATGAGCAGACTAAATTTAATAGCTTGCAGACTACTTAATACTACTAGAGAAATTGATCATAGCTTGAGATGTACATCTATTTTTATTTATAGCAGACAGCTGTAAATGAAATTGAGTTTTTAGTTTAGGGTGAGTATGTGAGTTTTGAGAAGAGTCTAAAATTGATGTTCAGACAGGGTTACTTTAGTATTTACTGGTAATGAATTCCAAATTTTGGGGTCCTTTACGAGCATAGTGATCTGCGTCTAGTGTTATTGTCGTTGAGAAAGTCATTTATCTTGTTAACTGTATCAATAGGCTGTAGTTGGGCTTCATTCAGTTTAGTTAGGACAATATCCCAAGTTTTGTTCAGTTTGTGGAGGCCTAGAATTTGAGAGAGAGTTTTCCAGGTCTTTTTTATATCTCCTCATGTTTTGGTGAATCTATTGGAGTATAGTACAATTGCTTAGCCTTTCTTATTAGTTTGGTGAGAACTGATGAATAGTGTTTAATAGTATCATTGTGTAGTTAGCCATGGGCAACCTACCCGTTTATTCGTAATCTGTTTCATTTTTATGTGACCCACACCAGTCCACTAACACCCAAGATGCGACCCACACCAGTCCACTAACACCCAGGATGCTACCCACAACAGTCCACTAACTAACACCCAGGATGTCACCCACTCAACTCCACTAACACCCAGGATACGACCAACACCAGTCAACTAACACCCAGGATGCGACACACACCAGTCTACTAACACACAGAATGTCACCCACGCCAGTCCACTAACACCCAGGATGCGACCCACACCAGTCCACTAACACCCAGGATGCGACACACACCAGTCCACTAACACCCAAGATGCCACCCACACCAGTCCACAAACACCCAGGATGCCACCCACACTAGTCCACTAACACCCAGGAAGCCACCCACACCAGTCCACCAACACCCAGGATGCCATCCATGCTAATCCACTAACACCCAGGATGCCACCAACACCAGTCCACTAACACCCAGGATGCGACCCACACCAGTCCACTAAACCCAGGATGTGACCCACACCGTTTACTAACACCCAGGATATGTGACCCATTCCAGTCCACTAACACCAGGATGTGACCCACACCAGTCCACTAACACCAGGATGCGACCCACACCAGTCCACTAACACCCAGGATGTCACCAACACTAGTCAACTAACACCCAGGATGCCAGCCACACCAGTCCACTAACACCCAGGATGTGACCCACACCAGTCCACTATTACCCAGGATGCCACCCACACTAGTCCACTAACACCCAGGATGCCACCCACACCAGTCCACTAACAACTAACCCAGGATGCCACCCACACCAGTCCACTAACACCCAGGATGCCACCCACACCAGTCCACTAACACCCAGGATGCCACCCACACTAGTCCACTAACACGCAGGATGCCACCCACACCAGTCCACTAACAACCAACCCAGGATGCCACCCACACCAGTCCACTAACAACTAACCCAGGATGCCACCCACACCAGTCCACTAACACCCAGGATGCCAACCACACCAGTCCGCTAACACCCAGGATGTGACCCACACCAGTCCACTAATAAATACCCAGGATGCAACACACCAGTCAACTAACACCCAGGATGTGACTCACACCAGTCCACTAACACCCAGGATGCCACCCACACTAGTCCACTAACAACCAGGATGTGACGCACACCAGTCCACTAACTCCGAGGATGTGACCCACACCAGTCCACTAACGCCCAGGATGTGACCCACACCAGTCCACTAACACAAAGGATGACACCCACACTAGTTCAATAACACCCAGGATGCCACCCACACTAATCCAATAACACTCAGGATGCCACCCTCACTAGTCCACTAACACCCAGGATGTCACCCACACGGTCCACTAAGACCCAGGATGCCACCCAGAAAAGTCCACTAACACCCAGGATGCAACCTACATTAGTCCACTAACACCCAGGATGCCACCCTCATCAGTCCACTAACACCCATGATGCCACCACACCAGTCAACTAACACCCAGGATGCCACCCACACCAGTCCACTAACACCCAGGATGTGACCCACCAGTACACTAACACCCAGGATGTGACCCACACCAGTACACTAACACCCAGAATGACACCCACACTAGTCCACTAACACCCAGGATGTGACCCACATCAGTACACTAACACACAGAATGACACTCACACTTGTCCACTAACACAAAGGATGTGACCCACAACAGTCCACTAACACAAAGGATGTGACCCACACCAGTGTTTGATTATGATAATGGTGCCAGATTTCATTTTGTTTGTAACAAATGCACTTTGGCACAGTTACCCTTAGCAATGATGACATTGACTTACCTATTTTTAATGCTAATGACACCTTGCCATTTATTGATGATTATGATTCTTTTATAACAACAGGTCTTCACTTTGTTCATGTCAACGCAAGATCACTTCTTCCAAAATTGGCAGAGATTAGGATTCTAGCTAACAGAACTAGAGCGGCAGTTATATCCATCTCGGAATCCTGGTTGGATGATACGGTGACTGACGACGAGGTCAAAATAGAAGGTTACAATATAAAACGCTTAGATAGGAATAGAAAAGGTGGTGGGGTATGTGCCTACTTAAAGAACGACT
The DNA here is from genome assembly GCA_009830355.1 of Cherax destructor. Classification (NCBI taxonomy): domain Eukaryota; kingdom Metazoa; phylum Arthropoda; class Malacostraca; order Decapoda; family Parastacidae; genus Cherax; species Cherax destructor. The sequence goes on from WNWK01022383.1 coordinate 16,329, forward strand.
TAGCCTATAATTCAAGACCTGATTTAAATGACAATAAACTGGAGATTCTATGGTTTGAAGTGTTGCTTCCCAAGACCAAACCCATCTTAGTAGGAACTAGTTCCCGCCCTCCCACCCATGACCAGTTCTTAGAGGACATTCCGAGAGTCTTGTCAGGACTTGATAACAATGACGAGACAGTAATACTGGGAGACTTCAACATCAGTTTTCAACAGCAAAATAACGGGCTATGTAAAAGGTATAAGCAAATTCTAGATTTAAATAGTTACACTCAACTAATTAATATACCAACCCAGATCACAGTTCTCAGCCACCCTAATTGACCACATACTTTGTAACCGCCATGAGAACATTAGTCAGTCAGGGTCATTACCACAGGTCTTAGTGATTATTTCATCATTTACTGTACCAGGAAAATTACTAGGGAACGGATAGGCCTACACAAGACAATAAAAGTTAGGTCAACTAGAAACTACAGTAAAGAAACACTGGTAAATATGCTACACAATTGTGACTGGTCAGTGATAACAAGTTGCATGGACGTAAATGATGCCTGGGAAAAATTCAAAACAATGTTCACTGCCATCCTTGATAATATTGCACCAGTTAAAGAGGTTAGGATTAAACGAAGAACTGAACCCTAGATGACTACTGAGATATTAGATAATATGAAATTCAGAGACCAGTTGATAAAAAAATTTAAGGCAAACAGACAGGATATTGCAGCAGTAAATGACTTCCAAAGGGTGAGGAACAGAGTGCAGGAAAGTTTATAAAAGGCGCAAAAGCAAGACACTATTGCTCAAAGATCGAAGAGTACAAGAATAACCTGAAAGCTCTGGCAACAACTCAAACAGTTGGGGTATAGCCATAAACCCGTAGATAGGATCAAACATAGTTCTAAATGTCGATAACGAGGTATGCCACGAAACAACTAAAGTGGCAAATTGTTTTAATTCATACTACACAACTGTCGCATCAACACTAGTAAATACCTTAACGCAGACTCTGATAAGTTTAAAACATACTATACCAATAAAGGAGTAACTCCAAACAGTTGTCAACTAGTAAGTGTATCTCATGACTTCGTGCAAAAGAACTAAGCAGGTTAAACCCAACTAAGAGCACCGGCCCAGATAACATGCCGTCTAAGTTCCTAAAAGATGGTGCCTCTGAACTGGCAATCCCCATTGCTCACATAATAAATTTGTCCATCACCACTAATACAGTACCAGAGGGTTCAAGAAAAATAGTAGGTCTGATGTCGCAACTATAGGCCTGTTAGTATACTCAGTGTAATATCAAAATTCTAGAGAGGGCGGTGTACTGTCAAGTAGTTAAATATCTTAGTGACGACAACATTCTTCATAGTTACCAATCAGGCTTTAGGAGATCTTACTCAACCGACACCTAACTAATTAATCTGATGGATTACATGAGAACTGAAATGTCTATAGGGAACCTCATAGGAATGGTAACTTTAGACTTGCAAAAGGCCTTCGATACTGTCAACCACAATATATTATGTGAAACTTCAAGCTATCGGCATAGGTTCCACAGACTGGTTTAAGTCCCATCTTAGTAACAGGAAACAAATTGTCAAAATCAACAAAACAGAATCAGAACCACTGCCGATAGCATGTGGAGTTCCCCAAGGTAGTATTCTGGGTCCTTATTATTCCTGTGTTACGTAAATGATATGCTCATCAGTGTCAAGTGCAAACTCCTACTGTATGCGGATGACAGTGCTCTGTTAGTGTCAGGTAAAGACTCACAAGATATAGCTAATGTATTAACATGGAACTAGAGTCCTGCAGCAAATGGTTAGTAGACAACAAACTATCGTTACACCTCGGGAAAACAGAAGCCATACTCTTTGGCACGAAATATAACCTGAGCAGGGTAAATAATTTTAATGTCGGTGTAATGGGAATCCCTCACTTCAGTTTCCTCAGTAAAATATCTGGGAATCCCTTTGACCCATGCATGTCAGGAGAATTGATAGGAACAGTGTAGTAAAGAAAGCGAATGCCAGACTGAAGTTCCTCTACAGACAAGCATAGTGTCTACCTACTGAGGCTCGCAGGACCCCATGTGTGCCCTTATAATGTCATATTGACTACGCTTGCTCTTCATGGTACTCTGCCTTGACAAAAAACTGAAAGATAAACTGCAAATCACCCAGAACAAAATGGTAAAATTCATCCTGGACCTGGGCCCAAGATAACATTTAGGCCAGGATGAATTACAACAATTGGATATGCTGAAGACAGAGTAAAACAACTTAAGTTAAATCAAGTTTATAAAATTGCTCACAAACAGTGTCCAAAATATCTTGCTGCCAATTTTGTCAAGGCTGGGAACCAAAGCAGTCATAGTACTAGGGGGAGAGAGCACAACTTTGTAGTTCCCACAGTCAGTGGCCAGGCTTCAAACACCTTTTATTGTACAGCAATAAAGGAATGGAACAGACTGCCTGCACATGTCAAAGCCAGTCATAGCATCAGCCAGTTCAAGAAGAGAACCAAAAGGTACCTAACGAATGTAGCGACAGAAAGGGAGGAGAATGATTTTTATTTTCTAACTAACATACATGTAAATGTAAATAACTCTTTTACCTTATTCCTAGTATACATATATCCTTTATAACTTAATAACATATATCTCCTACAATGTATAATATTAAGGTACTAAAACGACCAAATGGAAATAAGTCACTCTGTCTGACTTTTTGGGTTATCGTAGGTTCTCTACACATATGCTACTATGTATAATATCTTTATTTACTACAAGTACATGTACAAGGTATACAGGCCTAGCTGACATCAATGACATACTACTATATAGAAAGTCCATTGTTATGCTGAGCATTTCGGGCAGATTAGGTCAGTGTCCCAGGATGCGACTCACACCAGTCGACTAACACCCAGGTACCCATTTTACTGATGGAGAACATAGACAACTGGTGTAAAGAAACACGCCCAATGTTTCTGCCCTGGCTGGGAATCGAACCCAGGCCCTCGCCGTGTGAAGCGAGAGCTTTAGCCACCAAGCCACCAGTATGATAATCTATGTAAATGTATTTGTGTATACCTGAATAAACTTACTTACTTACTTACATGATGATACTTCGTTACTTCATTCTCATTCATCTCAGAAACGGCCAGCTCGTCATGCACTCCCCTTAAACACTATGTTTCACACTACACAATGGACTAAGTTTTTACTCTGAGACCGACTTCTTCTACTGCCTATCTTTCCGATCATAGTATTGGTAAGGCGCTCCAACACCATGTGGGTAAAGATATCTCTCAAAAGCGACACACGCATCGTCACGGTCAGAATGCTGGCCAAGCTCGTGATCTTTCTTTCCTCACGACCATAGATGGTATTCCTGTCACTATTGAAAAACATCATTCTCTCAATTCTTGTAGTGGTACTGTCATTCTACCCCATACCATTGTCAACAGAATTTCCAAACACGTAGTGAGTGACATTCTGGAGCAGCTTGAACTCCAAGACCTTCCTATACTCAAAGTTGACACTTTTGTCCTCCTGCCCGTCGGCGATATTGCTCGTTTAACATTTGACTGCTGTGACCTTCCACCCTCAGTCTACATTGCGGGATACCGTTTACAAGTTCGAAAGGAGACCCCTACACCGCAACAATGTAGAAACTGCTGGCGCTTTTGTCATCCAGCGAAATATTGCAGGTCCATGGCCGAATGCCCAGTCTGTGGTGCCGACGACCATGCCAAATCTTGTTGTAGTCTACCTCCCTCTTGCCTTAATTGTCATGAGGTGCACCCATCTTACTCTCGCCGTTGTCACGTTTACTTAAATGAGCGTGAAATCCGTTGTCTCAAGAGGCGGAAGGTTTCCCATATGCCATGGCTGTCTCTCTTCTACGCCTTCAAGGGAGACTTCCCCATATTTCCTATTCTCGCATTGCTAAACGTCCCCCCACTTCTGAGGTCCCAACTCTCGCAGTTTCCTATGTGGTCACTCCATCCTCAGTCACCCCTGTTTCGAATTCTTTTGCTGTCCTGGGCTCCGAGGTCCCTACCTCGGCACCCCATATTATCCTCACCTCTTCCACTACTCACTCGCACAGTTCTGTGTCTACACGCCCTCATCCACACCTCCTCCTCACCGTCCCTCTCTTTCTCAGAAGTCCAGCAAAAAATCTCCATTGTTAAACTCTCCTCTCACCCCATCTTCCCTTCTCCATCCTGCACATTTTTCCTTCCCAGTTTCTATGCCTAGTTTCTCATCTCCAACAAGTTCTGTTACGTGTGTGGAGGTTCATCCTCCTCCTCGTTCAATACCTTCATCCCTGTCCCCTCCTAAGTTTCTTCATCTACTGCCCCTTCCCAGGTCGCTTCCATTCCTGTCCTCTCCCTAGCCCCTTCGACAGTTTCCTCTTCCTTTTCCTCACCCCCTACTTTAGTACAGTCCATAGTTTCCCCGATTGTTGCTCATACCCTCCTCCTTCCATCTCTAATGTGGTCCCACATTCTGCATCTTTGTCTTCCGGAGACTCGAACGTTGATGGACACCACTCCCCCTCCGATTCCTCCTCCTCTCTCTTCTCCGTCTACACCTCTCCTTCCTTCGCAGCATCCCAATCCTTCACTGCTTACAAGTCTTCCACTGCCTCCACACGTGGACTTTTCTAACCCTACTAGTCCATAGATACCTCTACCTTCGGCTTTCCTGTATCTTTCTCTTCGTAAATCATGGCTTATTTACAGTGGAATATCCACTTCCTCGGGTAACCGGGGTGACCTTTAGGTGTTGCTCTCCCAGTTTTCCTCTGTTGGTGTTTGTTTACAAGAACCCAAATTACACTCTGCTGTTATCCATCCATTCAAGGGCTATGATTGATTATATTCATCGGATCCTTTTTCCGATGGAACCTTTAACGAAAGTGCTTTTCTTATATGCACTGGTATTTCATACTGTCAGCTCTTTGTTCATACTTCTCTGCATTATACTGCAGCCCGTATCCACTTGAATAAGTGGTATACACTCTGTTTTTTGTATCTCTTCCCTTCGCGGGCATTGTCTATCCCAGATGTTTCCTTTCTGGTTTCTTTCTTACCGCCACCACTTCTGTTACTTGGCGATTTTAATGCCCACCATTTTCTCTGGGGGTCTCACTGTGACTCCGCGACATTCAGTTGAGGCATTTCTTGCTTCTCTTCCCCTTCATGTTTTAAATACGGTACTCCCACCCATTTTGATCCTCGAACTCATTCTTTCTCTTGCATCGATCTCTCCATCTGCTCTTCCTCAACTGTCCTCGACTTCACATGGTCTGTCCTCCCGGACTTACATGACAGTGATCATTTTCCAATCATCCTCCTCGTAGCCCACGCTGGCAATTTGACCAGGCGAATTGCAACCTTTACACACATCTTACTGCTTTTCATGAGGCTCCTTCCTCGTCCTCCATTGATGATGTTTTACATCTCTTCTCATCCTCTGTCTTAACCGCAGCTTCACATTCTATTCCCCAAACCTCGGGCAAGCATCCTCAGAAGTGTGTGCCTTGGTGTTCTCCTACTTGTGCTCGGGCAGTGCGTTTGAAACGCGCTGCATGGGGCAGGTATCGGTATAACAGAACCACAGAGAGACTCCTTGATTTTATGCAGAAAGAGAGCAATTGCTCGCCCTGTCATCCGTGACGCTAATCGCACTTGCTGGCAGGATTATGTTTCTACCATCACTTCGGCTTCCTCAATGAGTGCAGTCTGGAAAAACGTACTGAAACTGAGTGGTAAATTCTCCCCCGACCCGGCTCCCGTTCTTCAGGTTGCTGGTGTCGATATAGCACACCCTCTTGCCGTTGCCACTGAAATTGGTAATCATCTGGTCCGCATTTCTCAGGGGCTCCATCTATGCCCCTCGTTCCTTTCTTCTAAGTCTGCCAGCGAGTTAAAGCCCTTAGATTTTTCTTCTCTTAGAGAAGAATCTTATAATGTGCCTTTTACCCTTCAAGAACTGGAGGCAACACTCTCTGCTTGCCGATCATCGGCAGCTGGGCCAGACGGCATACATATTCGTATGCTACAGCATTTACATCAGTCTGCTCTTACTGTCCTCTTACGACTCTTTAATCTTATATGGTCGCAAGAAGTTCTTCCTCAGCTGTGGAAATCTGCTCTTGTTCTCCCTTTCCGCAAACCAGGTACTACAGGACATGATACCTTCCACTACCGTCCCATCGCTCTTACCAGTGCAGTTTGCAAGGTGATGGAACGTCTGGATAATAGACATTTGATGTGGTATTTAGAGACGCACAGTAGTCTTTCCATGGGAACCATACATAGTTTTAAGATAAGGTATGATAAAGCTCATGGAGCAGGGAGAGCAGAGACCCAGTAGCGGACAGCGAAGAGGCGGGGCCAGGAGCTGAGTCTCGACCCCTGCAACCACAATTAGGTGAGTACAATTAGGTGAGTACTAGTCAATATGGCTTTCGTAAAGGCCGTTCTACCATTGACCCCTTACTGTGCTTGAATACATATATTCGTAATGCCTTTGCTAATAACCACTCGGTTATCGCCATCTTTTTTGACCTTGAGAAGGTATATGACACAACTTGGAGGTATAATATCTTGGCCCAGGCCCACTCCTTAGGCCTCCGGGGCAATCTTCCATTTTTCCTTAAGGCTTTCTTAACTGAAAGACATTTCCGTGTCCGGGTTAATAATATGCTTTCCCTGGAGTTTATCCTAGCTGAAGGTGTCCCCCAGGGATGTGTTCTGAGCACAACACTCTTTCTGCTTGCTATAAATAATCTGGCATCAGTTCTCCCATTCAATATTTGGTCATCGCTTTATGTGGATGACTTTGCTATAGCTTGTGCAGGTGCTGACTGTCACCTCATTGCAGTTTCCCTCCAGCATGCCATCAACCGGGTTTCTGATTGGGCCACCACTCATGGGTTTAAATATTTTAGAAGTAAAACTCACTAAATTACGTTCACTAGACGTTCAGTGGTCTTTGATCATCCATTGTACCTATATGAAATACGAAAAGGTGCACAATCTTGAGGAAATACGTAATTTGTCCAGCTGAAAAACACGATAACCAGTGTCGAGTTATGAGTTGTCAGTGAACGATTTAACCAACATAAGACCGTATATCTTCCAGTCATCATAGAAAAACAGCAGTGTTGTGGTGTAGAAAAAAAAAACTAAACCCAGTAGAGTGAACCATAAGTGCACAGAAACCAAGGTGTTAAAGCGGGGTGAGTTTTACCAGGGTGCCAGAAGTAAACAGGGTGCCAGAGGTAAACCAGGGTGCCAGAAGTATGGCCGCCCGTCACAGTAGGAGCTGCCAGAAGGACCGTTTTTTATCTCCAACACGCAAGTTATACTTTTGTACCATACCGATCATTATTACACTGTTTAATCATCTTCCAGTGGTCTGTCTCACGTAACCCAAACAATCCCTACAGGATTCCGTAAATAAGTGACACTGGATCTCGTCAGATCCAAGAAATAAGGAAACCATTGACCGGATTCAAAACTGGTACCCCTGTCCGGATTCAATAAGCGGACGGAGTTTTAGGGGACCTTATCAAACACCCAAACAATAACAATAACAATAACTTAAAGTGGTAAGATTGTCCAAACACTTACACATGCAAATAAAATAGATACGATACAAATAGACGGATCACCACTTCAGGGAAGCTATTAGTAGAATATACAGTAAAACAACTAACAAATCAATCATGAAACCCTGTGTAGTATGCAAACACACAAAAATAAACACGTGATTTGTTATGAGAAAGGTTGGGTAGTGGTCAGTGGTATTGTTTGTGATTATGCCTGATTTTAATGGGGATATGGTGTTAGTCCAGATATGGTCTAATAGAGAGGCACAGGTCTCAGAGATTCTCGTAGGTTTTGTTATTGTCGGGAGCAGCAAGCAGTTGCTCATAGTGTTAGGTGCCTATCCAGCTCCCTCTTGAAGACAGTCACGTGTTTATTACTATCAAACTTCTCTTACACATTAAATCACTATAACTGACATGTTTCCCATGACCTAACATAACTTTTGGTTCAATATTAATAAGGTACTGCTGCACGACCCTTGTCGGTTTCGCGCTTTATTTTTATATAATAATAAGGTACTTCTCACCTAACTTTCCCATGGCCATGTTTTAGGTTCATCTCATTAAATTACCAAAAGCCATTATCATAATATCCTTTAGTATTCCTTGAGAATGTGATAGATTGTTATTTTTTCGCCTATTCCTGCGGCAATATCAGTTTATTTATATATGATAAATGATAACCCAAGTTGCAACGGAAATCTGGAAGAAAAAACTTGTCTGAACATTTCGACCCCAAACTGGAGTCTTCAGTAGAATGGAAAATAAACGAATAGGGAGGGGTATGTCCCTTAGCCGTGCGGGTGAGTAGCGTCAATGCAGCACTATTTGGGAAATCAGATCAGGGAGTAAGTAAGAGGCCAGGTCGGGGAGTAAGTGGGAAGTCAGGAAGTATGTGGGAGGTCAGGTCAGGGAGCAATAGGGTACAGTTTGTTATGTCTGGAAGTACAGACTGGAACCAAGCTTTAAATTTAGTCTGTTTCTCTATACTATGTAATTCTTAATCTTGTACTGGCGTTCTGTATTAGGTCAGGTGCTGGTATGTACTTCTTAAGGGCTAATTTTTAAATGACATCTGGTTGCCATCGTCATTGTGAAATATTAAAATTAGGTGTAGTGGCTATTAGAGCAGATTCTATGATTTTTCGTTAGGTGCTACAGTGTGATTTGATCCTGATGCATCGATAGGCTTGGTCATGGACCGGGCCGCGGGGGGCGTTGACCCCCGAAACACACTCCAAGGTTTCTTGGCCACCATATCGGATGACTCGTCTAGACAGCCTCCTACCCATACCGCGGATACCTGGAGTTTACTTGGAGAGAGTTCCGGGGTCATATATGTCAGATTTATCTTCTAAGCCTCTATGATGCTTTTGCTTATTATATCGAAAGATTATTTGTGTGGTTCTGCATAGCGGGGTAGCAATGATAAGGTCTTCGGAGGCTTCTACTTTATTAATATAAAGTGCGGGGTACACAGGCTGTGTGTTGACCAGGCCCCAAGGGGCCATGCCCGCGAGAGAGAGAGAGAGGAGGGTAGGCCTGTTGACTCTAGGCTGCCTGGACAAGAAGTGAGAGAGAGGCAGGGGTGGGCAGGCTGGCATGCCCACCGGCTTGCCCTCTGGCAGAAACTATGGGAACTTTTTTTTTTTTTATATTTTATTAAAACATTATTACAAAACATGACAAATATGCCGTAAACAGTAACAGGCACCTAAAAAACGAAACAACAATATCAAAATGACAAACCAACACCATAAACATGGATATGTGTGATATAAAATAACTCTGCCCCTTTCTACCAAAACAACCCACCACCTGAACCCTCACACTATTTTCAAAATAAAAACCCTAACCATACATACACAAGAAAATTGTTACATATAAAAACCATGCACAACATGTCACATGGTATATGCAAAACTAAATAACAACTAACCTTTATGAAAATTTAATATACAATGAAACATGTCTATATAATGCCTTGAACATACATGGTCATCTTAAAGTACAAGTAACCCACTGAAAACCTGTCATTTAACACAATTATTAAAACTCCTACTGTTACAAACCTACCACGAAAATCTTCATACAAGGCCAAAGAACTTACTATACATAGACAATAGTGATTAAGCATATAATACATAAGGACAAGAGTTAATACCTCTTAATATACCCCCCATGTGCATTATATTATGTCTTCCAGCTATCATCCTCTTAACTACCGTAACTATTAAAGTTACTAACCCTATACATCCAAATAAAACTTGGGACCTCTTAACACAGACCTCCAATAGCCAACTGCCATTGTCCCTTCAAAACATTTAGTACTAATCATTAAACGTTGCCACCCTGCCTGGCACCTTTTTTTTTTCACAACATAACAATTAATCCGGCCCTGTTAATGAAAACTCATATATTTAAGAACAGAGTGTATATTCCTAGCCTTTAGAAACATTGAATATTCCATGAAACAACACATAACATAAATCCTACCCTTAAACTTTACAACTTCCACATTGTTATATATATATGAACAACATTGCAATGACCTTCATGCAAACATATGAAAAAAATTTGTTTTGCAACCTTGCACATGTGAACAATGCCATATAATTCCTAACACAACATTAGGTACATACTCCAAAGATGACTTGCCTCATCACATTAAACCAAGAGCACTGAAACGAAACCAACCTCCAACCCCTTTCCCTGACCTAACTATACCACCCTCCTCACACTCCCCACCCATTCGACCCCCCCCAACTCCCCCACCAACGTGCAACCTACCCTACCCAACAGACAACCCCCCTCCCAAGCTACCCTAAACCCCAACCTAAACTCCTCAACAAAACTAGGCAGCCCCTCCCTTTCACCTTGTCATGCTTAATAACCAATGTACTGTGAAATCCCGATAAACACTTGGAAAATCCCTCTCCCATACCCTCCCATACAGGCTTTTATTACGACATTTTGTTCTATAAAACCCTGCTGCTAACGCCCTTATTCTTACATCACTTCTCACCTCCCTCATTCCCCACGATATATGAATGTAATCCAAAACTAAATAAGACATTGCCCTTTGTACGCTTTCCGAGAACTGCCCCACGTCCAAACTTAACGCCCGTAGAGCTGACACACCTCTTCCCCCTATTCTTCTCAACACTTCACCAAACCATGCACATACCCCTGTAAGACCCTCGCAAAAATATACAGCATGAAAAGCCGTATCTAGTTCCCCGCACCTGTCACACCTACCATCCCCAACTATTCCCATGACAAATAACTGAGCCTTCGACGCTAAGATTCCACGTAGAAATCTAAACCCTGTATCTCTGACCCTCGGGTTCAATTTCAACTTTTTCAACCACCCCCAGGTTCTACCCCAATTATACAACGGAAAATTCACCCTTCCCTTCACCTCCATCACCCCTTGTCCTATCCTATCCAGCCGACTCACCCTAATTGCACCTGGATCTCGCAATACCATCAAACCTCTCAGAATTTCCTCACACTTCAATAACTCCTTCCCCCCCCACCACCTGCGTACCTCCCTCATCACCTCCCCTACTCTCCTGCCTCCCACCCCTCCCCCCCGTAAAAACTCATGCCTCACGAACACACTCCTAAGCCTACACCTTAAGGGTATCAACCCTAAACCCCCCCAACGTACCTTAGTTTCCACCACCTCTCTACACAGCCAATGCCTTCCATGCCCCCATACAAACTTTAACACACTTTGCAATAATCTTCTCACATCAACCTCCAAAAGGGGAAAGACCGCCGCACAAAACCATAGCTTACTGTACACTAATACATTCACGACAACTGCCCTTTGCAACAAAGTAACCTCCCCTACTCCCCAACCCATCATCCTATGTATTGCCGCCTCCACTACCATTCTCGAGTTTACTTCCCTCGCTACCAAAGTGTTCGCACTAAACACTATTCCACAAATCTTTAATGTGTCAACACAACCCCATCCCTCCCTCACCCCCAACGCTCCCCCCGTCCAGTTCCCCACCTCCAGTAGATTAGATTTTCCTCTATTCACCCTCATTCCCGTCGCCCTTCCAAAAAAATCTACTAGCCCATTCACCATGCTCAATTGCTGCTCTGACGATACCAAAACGTTAGTATCGTCTACATAACCTACAATTCCTACCCCATCCACATTATTCTCCCCCCCTCACTTAATCCCTCCTCCACTAACCTATAAAAGGGATCCTGTAAGCAGGCAAACAGGATCTGCGACAGTGGACAACCCTGTCGCAGACCCCTCTCCATACTCACCGCCTCCCCTACCCTCCCATTTATTTGCACTCTGAACTTAGCCTCCTCATACAAAGTACGCACCCAACTCACCACTTCCTTCCCGAAACCCTGTTTCCCCAAAATCTCATACAGTATTTCTCTATCCACTCTATCATATGCTCTCTGCCAGTCCAGGCCCAACACGCCTCCTGTTCGACTCTCATCTATAAACCTCTTGATACGTCTATGTCCCGTCATTATACTCCTTCCAGGTACTCCCAATTGTCCCTCATGCAACATGTTCCCCAAACCCCTCTTTATTCTATTCGCTAAAATCTTTGCAAAAAATTTATAGTCAGTATTCATCAGAGCTATTCCCCTATAATCACTTAACCTCCTCGAATTCTTCCCTTTCGCTACCAACACCACCACCCCAGTTCTCATACTTTCCCCCATTATTCCCTCCCCTTTCAACTCATTTACTACCCTCACTAACATCTCTTTTAACACCTGCCAATGCTTTACATACAATTCCCCTGGCAACCCATCTGATCCAGGTGATTTTCCCATCCGTAGACCTTTAATTGCTTCCCATACTTCCTCCTCAGTTATCTCTCCCTCACAAGCCTGCCTATCCTCATCACTCAAACACTTCCTAATTCCACGTAAAATCCCTTCACCTGCCTCTAAATCCTGTTCTTCCCTTCCATAAGTTTTCCTATACCAACACTCTGCATATCCTCCTATACCCTCTGTTGTCCTCAACTCTCGCCCCTCCTCATAATCCCCCATTCCCTCCTCTACCTTTATAGACGAGATCAACATACTAGCCCGCCTCCTTTGAAAATGCCTCAGAACCATCTTCGACGCTTTGTTACCCCATAATACCTCCTCCAAACCACTCCTAAGTCTTAAAGCCTGAAACCGTTCCTCCTGGATCTCCCTTAGTCTATTTCGCAAAACCCCAACCTCTTCGCTAGACCTTCCCCCCCAATCCCCCCCATAACACCCACTCAACAAACCTTCCAAATACCTCTGATATCCATACCTATACCTCGCCTCCTCTCCCCCCACCCGCTGGTAAAACTTCCTGATTTCCGGTTTACCTCTCTCATCCCACCACTTCGCTACCTTTACCTTCAACACCCTTCCCTCCCTCCACATCTCCCCCCACCACCCCTCAAAATCTTCATCATCCTCATCTCTCTCCAACAATCTCGTATTTAATTTCCAATAACTCTGGTACACCCTGACAGCTCCTTCCCATCCTCCTTCAAACAAAACTCCTCGATGGTCAGAAAAACCAACATCAATACACTCCACCTTTTCCACAACCACAGCTTTCGTCACATATACTCTGTCCAAACGAGCAGCATAATTCTTCCTATAGAAAGTGTAGTCTACCGGTTCCCACCTCCCTCCCACCACATCCACCACCCCCACCACATTCAAGATCTCTCGTAATGAACCCAGCACACACCCGCTCCCCCTTGGTTCTACTTCCCTAACCCTAATCACACTATTCCAATCCCCTGCTATGACAGTGACGTGAGGTAGTCCCCGGAAAGCATAAGTTAACTCATTATTAATAAAATCATCTTTAATACGCTTATTCGCCACAGCCGGGAGATACACTCCCAAAAAGCTAACCTGTACTCCTCCCCAATCTCCATTCACTCGAACCACCCTTTCCCCCACCTCCTCATATGATGACAAGGTGAAAGGGCTGGTCTCCCTAATCCCCACCAACACACCCCCTTTGAACAACCGAGCACTGCCAGCAAATACTTGATAACCCTTTATTACAATCTCCTCCCCCTGCCTAAAATTGTGTTCTTGAAAAAACACTACATCTACCCTCCATCGCATTAACGTTATCTCAACCCATTTGCGTTTGACCTCATTTCTGAGGCCATTTACGTTCATTGTCACACACCTGAAGTGAACGGTTGGGGTTTTCCTTTCGATTTCAGTGCTCTTTTGTCTATCTTAACCATCGTTGCACCATCATTCCCTCCCTTCCCCTTTCCCTCCCCCTTTGATTCTCTTGGTGCTCCATTTCCCTTCGCCCGACACCCTTTACCCTGAACCACCTCAGCCCACATCTTTTTGCCAGGCCTCTGAGCTGCAGTTAACACATCCTCATCTGTATCATCCCCAGGTCGTTTCCTAGATTCTCCCTTTTCCACCGGTATCTCCATGTCCTCTTCCCTGTGGATTTCAGCCTCTACAACTGTCACATTTACTGAAGCCTCTACACCAATTCCATCACTTCTCATTACCTCGCCCGTCTCCGTAGCTCTCATAACCTCCTCTCCTTGCCCAACCACACCTACCTCCTCTGAAATATCATCCAGTAATAAGGGTGCACTACCAATGAATTCATGCAAATCCTGCAGGATAGCTGCTTCCTCACCCTAACCATGCTGACTCTCGTCCATGGTCATGCCTTGCGCTGCAGTCGCCTCCAGCGTCACATCTGAAATCAAGGCAACAGCACTCTGTTGCTTCTCCTCCTGATCCACCTCCGCACTCCACGATTGTTGTTGATTCCCTTTCTCCTTCTTCCCGTCGCTCTGCTCCACCAATCCAACCTCCGGAGATGTCCTGTCATCCAAGCTGGTCACGGCACGTACCTCCTCCCTCCGATCTCCAACACGCCTACGTGCACAGTCCGCCGCTATGTGTCCTGGTTGCTCACACAACCGACATGTCCTCACCTGGCCGACATAAGTTACATAAACCTGAGTACGAAAGTCTTCCATTAGAATGTAGGAAGGTACAGGTTTCCTTAATGTCATCTTCACATTATAAGTGCCCTCGAGCATGCCAGCGTACAAACCATTCATCCAACGGCCCACGTTGATAGCATGTATCACACCATACTTTTTCAAAACATCCTGAATGTCCGACGCACTCGCCTCGAATGGGACATGACGGAGTTTCAACCACTTATACGTGGCTGAAATGTCCCTAACACATACCTCTACACCTTGCATGACGACCTTCCGCTTGTCCTGGTACATGTCGACAATCCTTTCGTAAGCTGCTGTACAGGCGAATTTTACAAGGATCCTCCTTGCCCCATTGAGGGCAATGCCGTATAACTCTGAATGTTGTATGCCCAGAGTGTCGCGAATTATGGCAGGCAGTAAAATCTCTGCGTTCGATGGGTAAACTGCTCCTTGTAGTAGTTCAATACCAACAGTATTCACCCGGCGTCTGTAACCATCCGCCATGATGAGAATGAAGTTGCACCAGGTCAACTCCAGGGGGCTCCACCAGACACCCGCACACAACCAAGGCTGGGCGTGGAAAATCATAAAAGTGCTAATAATTCAATGCAAGTTGTCAGCATCATAGTTAATTCTTCAGCCAGCAATGCATATTAAATTCTAGTGTCATTTTCTCTTAAGAAAATTTGTTTTCCAGTATTTTTCCAGTTGAATACATTTTTATTGATTGTAATTCCACTTTGCATTGATTTATTATTTCTCATCTAGTAATTTTGTTTGGAATTCCAGTAGAGAGATATCATTTTTGCAGTTAATCCATACAGTATTCATATTGCCTTTTTATGGCAATTTGTAAAGTAATTCCTTAAATTATACAGTCAAAATTCAGTGAGTGAGTTGTCATTTCTTATGCAGTGTACATTAGTTGTTTTAACCCCTTTTCTGCATCTAATTCAATGAATTCTTAATTCCTATTTTAACTAGTGCTGCCACAACACTGTCTCTCACAACTACCAGAGAGTAGTGTTAGTGCTGGACACCACTGTCTCTCACAACTACCAGAGAGTAGTGTTAGTGCTGGACACCACTGTCTCTCACAACTACCAGAGAGTAGTGTTAGTGCTGCACACCACTGTCTCACAACTACCAGAGAGTAGTGTTAGTGCTGGACACCACTGTCTCTCACAACTACCAGAGAGTAGTGTTAGTGCTGGCAGCCACTGTCTCTCACAACTACCAGAGAGTAGTGTTAGTGCTGCCACACCACTGTCTCTCACAACTACCAGAGAGTAGTGTTAGTGCTGCCACACCACTGTCTCTCACAACTACCAGAGAGTAGTGTTAGTGCTGCACACCACTGTCTCTCACAACTACCAGAGAGTAGTGTTAGTGCTGCCACACCACTGTCTCTCACAACTCCAGAAGTAGTGTTAGTGCTGCCACACCACTGTCTCTCACAACTACCAGAGAGTAGTGTTAGTGCTGCCACACCACTGTCTCTCACAACTACCAGAGAGTAGTGTTAGTGCTGGACACCACTGTCTCTCACAACTACCAGAGAGTAGTGTTAGTGCTGGACACCACTGTCTCTCACAACTACCAGAGAGTAGTGTTAGTGCTGCACACCACTGTCTCTCACAACTACCAGAGAGAGTAGTGTTAGTGCTGGACACCACTGTCTCACACAACT
>WNWK01022384.1:7500-32634 GCA_009830355.1 Cherax destructor
TTGTACCACGGAAGTTAGACGTAACATTGTACCACGGGAGTTAGACGTAACATTGTACCACGGGAGTTAAGCTATAACGTTGTACCACGGAAGTTAGACGCTGGTATAGTAAATGCTGAACTAAACATTAAGATGCAAGTACATCGTTACTTGTAGCTGCAAGTAACGATTTACGTACTTGCATAGTGACCTTTGCATCATCAACATGCATGATGCCAAACTCTGTATGTTGTTCCTGGTAATTATAAACATTGCATTTTTTATTATATTTATCATTACTTTGCTTTTAAAATGTTTAGAATGTACACTTTAAAGACTCGTTGCCTCGTTATTCTGGCAGCAACTCTGTGAAAACTGTCAGTCATGCCGGTGAGCGGATCTTAAGTCTGTACACTGATCGTCCTGTGCACACCTGTGTATGTCAGCTGATCCGTGCGGCGCTAGGAAGAAACATGGCTTGATCACTGATCGCGATCTTTTTCTTTATATATATATATATATATATATATATATATATATATATATATATATATATATATATATATATATATATATATATATATATAATAAAGGGAGTACCACCTCTGGAACTGGATTGGGGTCCCTCATCCTCAGAGAAGAGAATAAACTTACTTCAGGGCAAACTCGAGGTTCTCCCTGGAGCTGTTTGAATATTGTCTTATCCTACCACCGCCTATATTCTATATTTTATGTGAACTTTATTTAAAGACAAAATGCATTGACAAAAATACAATGGGGAATAGAACAACATAAATAACATCTCTGAGCCTACATCTCGAATACTTTATCCAGCTCTCCGGCGGTGGGCCGCGTGCCCAGAATGCTGCAGACATTTCCCCTCTGGATCGCAACAGTGAGTCTCTGAAAGAGGAAGCTGGCCCCTCTGTGATCCTTAGTTTCTGTGACGACCTTTTCACCCAGCTCTTCGAGGAACTTTAGAGCACACTTGCCCAATGCTCCAAGGGTCTCCGACCCTACTGGGATGAAGTTATAGTAAGCGGACAGGCCTTCATGTTTACAGATCTTCTGGGTCTCCCTGTAGCTGGCGGCTCCACCCCCTTCAGCTTCAGATTATAGTAAATAGGTGTCTGCCAAAGTGGCGGCACAGGTGTAGTCCCAGGCAATCTGCTTACCATCCTTCCAGGGTAGCATAGTGACTCCATCAGGACACGTTTGACTTCCGTCAATCAGACCTCTGTACTTGGGGGTTCCCGTTCGCTGACCTCCTCATGCCAAGCATACTTCCCTTCTGATGTATGACACATGAAACCATGAAGTCCGAATCGATCAGCCGACGCCCTGCCGCAAATACACCTATGTTCGGTGAGTATGGAGGCAGCTAGGCGAAGAGCATCACCAATCCGAATGGCCTGTGGGTCGAGTCGAGTGCCAAGGTAGGAATTGGGAACAGCTAAAAGAAAGTCTGAAGAAACATTTAGAGAGGGTTTGGTAGGTAAGTTTGGGGTGCCATATGTAAATGATAATGGGAGCCCTTTGATTGAACTTTGTATAGAAAGGGGTTTAGTTATAGGTAATACATATTTTAAGAAAAAGAGGATAAATAAGTATACAAGATATGGTGTAGAGCGTAATGACAGTAGTTAGTTGGACTACATATTGGTAGATAAAAGACTGTTGAGTAGACTTCAGGATGTACATGTTTATAGAGGGGCCACAGATATATCAGATCACATTTTAGTTGTAGCTACAGTGAGAATAAAAGGTAGATGATATACAAGGAAAATAGAAGCAGCAAGTAGGAGAGAGGTGACGGTTTATAAACTAAAGGAGGAGGCAGTTAGGGTAAGATATAAACAACTATTGGAGGATAGATGGGCTAGTGAGAGTATAGGCAATGGGGTCGAAGATGTATGGGGTATGTAGTGTTAGAGTGTTCAGCAGAAGTGGGTGCGGGAGGGAAGAAGAGCGATTGGTGGAATAATGATGTAAAGAGAGTAGTAAGGGAGAAAAGGTTAGCATATGAGAGGTTTTTTACAAAGTAGAAGTGATGCAAGGAGGGAAGAGTATATGGAGAGAAAAAGAGAGGTTAAGAGAGTGGTGAAGCAATGTAAAAAGAGCAAATGAGAGAGTGGGTGAGATGTTATCAACAAATTTTGTTGAAAATAAGAAAATTTTTTGGAGTGAGATTAATAAGTTGAGGAAGCCTAGGGAACAAATGGATTTGACAGTTAAAAATAGGAGAGGAGAGTTATTAAATGGAGAGTTAGAGGTATCGGGAAGATGGAGGGAATATTTTGATGAATTGTTAAATGTTAATGAAGATAGGGAATAACATCTTGTAGGAGTGAGGAAGAGCCAGTTCTGAGTGTATATCTAGAGAGGGTTTTGGGGGTCAATGCCCCCGCGGCCCGGTCTGTGACCCGGCATCATGGTGGATTAGGGCCTGATCAACCAGGCTGTTATTGTTGGCCGCACGCAACCCGAAGTACGAACCACAGCCCAGCTGGTCAGGTACTGACTTTAGGTGCCTGTCCAGCGACTTCTTGAAGATAGCCAGGGGTCTATTGGTAATCCCTTTTATGTATGCTGAGAGGCTGTTGAACAGTCTTGGGCCCCTGACACTTATTGTGTTGTCTCTTATCGTGCTAGTGGCACCCCTGCTTTTCGTTGGGAAGATGTTGCATCGTCTGCCGAGTCTTTTGCTTTCATAGGGAGTGATTTTCGTGTGCAAGTTTGTACTAATCCCTTTAGAATTTTCCGAGTGTGAATAATAATAATAATAATAATAATAATAATAATAATAATATAATAATAATAATAATAATAATAATATCTTGATTTACTACAAGGTATACAGGCCTAACTGACATCAATGACATACTACTATATAGAAAGCCCCTTGTTATACAGAGCATTTCGGGCAAATTAGGTCAGTGTCCCAGGATGCGACCCACACCAGTCGACTAACATCCAGGTATCCATTTTACTGATGGGTGAACAGGGATAGCAGGTGTCTTATGGAAACACCTCCCTTATGTTTTCCAGCCGTACCGGAGGAGATTCGAACTCTGGACCTCAGTGTGTGAGCTGAGTGCGCTAGCGATCGAGCATTCTAGGGAGTACAGGTTGAGGAAGTTCAAGCGTTCCCAGTAATTGAGGTGGTTTATCGCAGTTATGTGTGCCGTGAAGGTTCTCTGTACATTTTCTAGGTCAGCAATTTCACCTGCCTTGAAAGGTGCTGTTAGTGTGCAGTAATATTCCAGCCTTGATAGATCAAGCGACCTGAAGAGTGTCATCATGGGCTTGGCATCCCTAGTTTTGAAGGTTCTCATTATCCATCCTGTCATTTTTCTAGCAGATGCGATTGATATAATGTTGTAGTCTTTGAAGGTGAGATCCTCTGACATTATTTCTCCCATGTCTTTTACATTAGTTTTTCGCTCTATTGTATGGTTGGAATTTATTTTATACTCCAATATAGTTTTAATTTCCTGACATTTTCCATATCAGAGTAATTGAAATTTCTCATCATTGAACTTCATATTGTTTTCTGTTGCCCATTTAAAAATTTGGTTGATGTCTGCTTGGAGTCTTGCAGTGTCTTTAATGGTGGACACTGTCATGCAAATTCGGGTGTCATCTGCAAAGGAAGACACAGCACTGTGGCTTACATCCCTGTCTATGTCAGATATGAGGATGAGGAACAGGATGGGAGCGAGTACTGTGCCTTGTGGAACAGAGCTTTTCACCGTAGCCGCCTCAGACTTTACTCTGTTTACTACTACTCTTTGTGTTCTGTTTGTTAGGATATTATAGATCCATCTACCAACTTTTCCTGTTATTCCTTTATCACACATTTTGTGCTTTATTACACCATGGTCACACTTGTCAAAGGCTTTTGCAAAGTCTGTTTATACTATATCTGGGTTTTGTTTGTCTTCTAGAGCATCCAGGACCTTGTCATAGTGGTCCAGTAGTTGAAACAGGTAGGAGCGACCTGCTCTAAACCCATGTTGCCCTTGGTTGTGTAACTGATGGGTTTCTAAATGAGTAGCGATCTTGCTTCTTAGAACCATTTCAAAGATTTTTATGATATGGGATGTTAACTCTATCGGTCTGTAGTTCTTTGTTATTGCTTTACTGCCGCCTTTGTGGAGTGGGACTATATCTGTTGTTTTTAGCAGCTGTGGGACGACCCCAGTGTCCATGCTCCTTCTCCATAGGATGTTAAAAGCACATGATAGGGGTTTCTTGCAGTTCTTGATGAACATGGAGTTCCATGAGTCTGGGCCTGGGGCAGAGTGCATGGGCATGTCATCGCCTTTTCGAAGTCATTTGGCGTCAGGATAATATCAGATAGGTTTGAGTCTACCAAATTCTGTCTTGCTCATAAAAAATTAATTTAGATCTTCGACTCTCAGTCTGAGTAACTCGCTCATATCCTTGCTGTCATCTGTGTAGGACCCATCTCGTCTAAGTAGGGGCCCAATACTGGGTGTTGTTCTCGACTTTGATTTGGCATAAGAAAAGAAATATTTTGGGTTTGTTTCAATTTTATTTATATCTTTTAGTTCTTCCCGCATTTCTTGACTCCTGTAAGATTTCTTTAGCTTAAGTTCGATGTTTACTATTTCTCTAACCAGTGCCTCTCTTTGTATTACAGATATATTGGCCTCTTTTAGCCACTCTGTTATACTTTGCCTTCGCCTGTATAGGGAGCGTCTTTCTCTTTCTAGTTTACATCTTTTCTTCCTTTCCTTAAAGGAATATGCCTTGAGCATACGTCGAGTGCCACAGAGTTAATTTGTTGTAGACATAGGTTTGGATCCGCGGTGCTTAGGATATCTAACCAGTTTATATCATTTAGGACCTGGTTGACTTGGTCCCACCTTATGTTTTTGTTATTGAAGTTGAATTTGGTGAAGGGACCCTCGTGACTGATCTCATTTTGTTGGTTTTGGGCCCCACACATACATGTCTGAACCTTTATTATGTTGAGATCTGAGTATATTGTTTTTGATATGGTAATATTTCATATCAGATCATCATTGTTATTGAAGATGAGGTCCAGTGTATTCTCCAATCTTGTTGGCTCAGTTATTTGCTGGTTTAAGGTGAATTTGGTGCAGAGATTTAAAAGCTCGTGTGTGTGCGAGTTTTCATCTGAGCTGCCTCCTGGTGTTATCTCTGCTACAACATTATTTGCTACATTCCTTCATTTTAGGTGCCTTAGGTTGAAATCCACCAGGAGCAAGATGTTTGGGGCAGGAGCTGGAAGATTTTCCAGACAGTGGTTTATCTTCAAAAGCTGTTCGTGGAATTGTTGGGAAGTTGCATCCAAAGGCTTGTATACAACCACAATGACCAGATTTTGGTTCTCGATCTTTACTGCCAAAACTTCAACTACATCATTTGAGGCGTTTAGTAGTTCCGAGCATTTCAGTGACTCTGTGACGTACAGGCCAACCTCCCCCCTTCCCCCTCCCTTTTGCCTGTTCACTCCTCTGTCACATCTGTATAGGTTATAACCCAGGATCCACATTTCATTGTCCAAGTGATCCTTTATGTGGGTCTCTGTGAAAACCGCAAACATTGCGTTTGACTCTGTAAGCAGTCCACGGATGAAAAATATTTTGTTTTTCGTTGCTGGCTTTAGACCCTGTATATTTGCAAAGATGAATGTCGTCGTATTGGTGGTATGGGGAGGATCTATTTTTTTCTGGTACTAATATCTATTGTTTTGGAGTGGAGGCCATTAACTGTGATTCCACTCCAGAAATTATTGAAGTTGGTGTACGATTTCTAGCATTTTCTGCCAGATTTTTTTCCTTCTTGGCACTAAAAAACCTCTCTCTCTCTGGAGTGGTTGTGGCTACCCAGGTTTTCCCATGGTCTGGATGTTATGTATCTTCTTGTCCTTTTTAGGTGGTGTGCCTGACAATATAAGTTATAACATTGTCTTTCCTGAACTGAAGAGTGACACATTTCAGGGTGGAAAAGCTTACAGGAAGGGAGGTTGCATTTTCCTGTTGTCATATGGGCATGGCATTTTCTGGGGTGGTCAGTGTTGCATGTCCCATCTGTTTTTTCCAGATATTCCATGCCTGCAGATACCTAATGCATAGAATTTGCATAGGTCTGTTTTCTGTTTGCCTTGGTTTTTCGTGACTGCATTCCCTACTGGTGTGTAAATAACAAAAAAGGCACAATACCCTGACTGGAACAATACACACACAATCCGCACATAGAAGAGAGGAGCTTACGACGACGTTTCGGTCCGACTTGGACCATTTACAAAGTCACACTTTGTAAATGGTCCAAGTCGACCGAAACGTCGTCGTAAGCTCCTCTCTTCTATGTGCGGGTTGTGTGTGTACTACTGGTGTGTGTTTTTCTGCCTCTTTACTATCTTCAGCACTTGTACTAACAATGGTGCCTTCACCAGTATTTTCTGGTATTTTATCTTCACTATTCCTTGGGGCATCTCATTGTTTACTATCTCCAGTATTATTGCTAGTTTGTAATTTTGGGTTTTGCATGTCCTTGTCTACACCTGTTTCCCCACTAGAGCTCCTGTCTCCTTCTGGGCCACCAACTTTCATTTCTGTATTCTTACAGATACTGTCTACCAGGGCAGCATCTGCACCTTTTATTTTCCCATCTGTCATAGAATGGTGTCAGGTTTTCTATGAAGGCCGTTTTGATGTTTCCTTCTTTTAATACCAATGCGATTTTTTCCACATTTGGTTCTCATTTGGGCATACCAAAAAACACTTCTCTGGTTTAATATCTCGTGTAGATGATTCATGAATATCTGCACAAGATGCATGGGCCCATTTCTCACAGAAGTTGCAAGTAATCCATGCAGAAGCCCGTTTGTTGCTGCAGTTGCAAGCTACACAGAGTTTCATGATGTGATTTTTTTGTTTGTTTTGTTTGTTATACTTTTTATTCTACTAATAACCTCCTTAAAGTGTAAATCTGTCTATTTGTATGTGTATCTATTTGTATTTGTATGTGTATGAAACAATCTTACCACTGCTAGCAGTAACTGTTTGGGTGTTTGATAAGGGCGCCTGAAAACCCAGTCAGCTTATGAATCCAGTCAGAGGATACCTTATTTTTCAACGAATCCGGTTGGGTGTTAAGGGCACCTAGAAACTCTCTCAGATATGTTGGGGAAGTTCGTGAGGCAGTTGGTAGAATGAAAGGGGGTAAGGCAGCTGGGATTGATGGGATAAAGATAGAAAATGTATGGAAGAGGGTAAGGTACCTAGGGATTGGCAGGGAGCCTCATGCATAGTAGGGATCATTGACAAAAATACAAATTTTAGAGATGCAAGCTGCACTTTTCAGGCATTATTTGTATGGTCACAACAAACTTCTGTGCACAATTTCAGACCATTTCATGCCCATTTAGCCTGCAGCATCGCCATCGACTTTTCATCAAATTATACACCATTGAAAGCAATTAGTTATAATTTATTGGTTGTCAAGATAATAATCAAGTGTACATAGTATATATCATTTTTGGTTGTGAAGATTGTATAATCAAATGTACATGGGTTATATCAGTCACCAACTATTTAATTTTAAATTATTACAAGTTATAAGTGAAGTCTTTCTTGGTGCAGAACTTGGGCATCACTTTCCTGGAAAATATTCGTTGCCTGATATATCCGTCCAGTCACTTGAGTGCAGCTTCAGTCATCAATGTTATCCCTCTCTCAACAGCTTGAGTGCAGCTTCAGTCATCAATGTTATCCCTCTCTCAACAGCTTGAGTGCAGCTTCAGTCATCAATGTTATCCCTCTCTCAACAGCTTGAGTGCAGCTTCAGTCATCAATGTTATCCCTCTCTCAACAGCTTGAGTGCAGCTTCAGTCATCAATGTTGTCCCTCTCTCAACAGCTTGAGTGTTGTTTGGCCACTTGGACACCTCCACTGGAGTCTCAATAATTTTCAGAACCTGTTAATCTGATAGAGAAGCAATGAAAGGAGGCTCA
Organism: Cherax destructor; assembly: GCA_009830355.1. Lineage (NCBI taxonomy): Eukaryota > Metazoa > Arthropoda > Malacostraca > Decapoda > Parastacidae > Cherax > Cherax destructor. The sequence goes on from WNWK01022384.1 coordinate 15,488, forward strand.
GTTTTGAGTTCAGTCTTCCAGTCAATCATGGACTGATAGATCTTTGCTTGCCACTTTAGTTTGGGAATCATTATTTTTCTTGAGTTGACAATAGGAGCCACATTGTCATTGTCTTCATCTTCACTGTCATCCTCATCATCAGTGTAGATTAACAAGTCCTCGTCAACAGCATCAGCAGAATCTTCTCCATCCTCATCAGAGCTCTCAGTACTTTCTTATGTCTGTTGATTTTCGGTATTTGTGTCTGTCATCTCGTAACTTCCATGGTCCAATAAGTTGACTTTTGTCATCCTTGATGATAATGCCATTGTTCATTAAGGTGGCTGTTGCAATGGCAGCTCCAGAATAATCACTGATCAAGTATCAGTCACATGTTGCTGCCAGTGTGGAGAGTCTTGTTCTGTTCTGCTGTCAGCTGCTGGCAGTCACACCACTCAAGACAGTCAGCATCAGTATCAACACAAGGGTTATCTCTGGCATCATTTGAATTATCGTCAGAATCAGAAACTTCTCCAGCTGCTGGTTCACTCTGTCTTTCCTCCAGCTGCTTCCTGGCTCTGGCTGCATCCTGCTCCTCTTTTACCCTCACTATCCCACATCTTCGTTACTGTCATGTCAACACAGCCAATTTTCATCTTACTATCGCCTTTCTGGTCAAGGAGGAACTGTACCTCACGTCTAGGAACTTTCACATCACAATTACAGCTCAGATGGTATCCGTCACACTCCTTTATTGTTCACCCTACATCTTGTCAGAGGCAACAGGATACAAACAACTACGTACATATATCAAACAACTCGTTCATTTCTTCCTGAAATGTAGCTTTTTTTGGAGACATCTTTGTTCTTATTAAGTTATATTCCTCTACTGTACTATTTTCTCAATCTTTCCTCAATAGTTTTCTGGCTGAGAATAGGAATAGTCTTTCTGTCTAGAATTGATTTCTGCCATAGTTCAGAACAATCTTTAGCTGCTGTCTTGATAATCACTGAAACATCAGTAAACTTTCCTTCATCACATTTATATCGCCAGCCGTCTCAGTAGGAAAGTATATAAGTAATCAGAGTCTCTGAAAAGAGAGAAGGTTAGTTAATGTTTATAAATACTGCAGAGTACATAGATACAGTACATAAAACACTCAATAATACAGACATATTCCAAAATTTCAATCGCAAATGTTGTAGGCTAAACCTCAACCAATCAACTTCATATTTGGCACTGAATCTAAGATGTGTATAAGGAACAATGCCTGAAGAGTGCAGCTTTGACCAAAATTTCAATGTTCCCTAGTTCCTTTGTATAAAGGCAAATGGGACAACAGAGAGTGCAAAAGTTATAGGGAAAAAAGTCTGTTGAGTATACCTGGTAAAGTGTATGGTAGAGTTATTATTGAAAGAATTAAGAGTAAGACGAAGAGTAGGATAGCAGATGAACAAGGTTGTTTTAGGAAAGGTAGGGGGTGTGTAGACCAAGTGTTTACAGTGAAACATATAGGATGAACAGTATTTAGATAAGGGTAAAGAGGTTTTTGTGGCATTTATGGATTTGGAAAAGGCGTATGACAGGGTGGATAGGGGGGCAATGTGGCAGATGTTGCAAATGTATGGAATAGGAGGTAGGTTATTGAAATCAATGAAGAGTTTTTACGAGGATAATGAGGGTCAGGGTAGAGTATGTAAGAGAGAGGGAGATTATTTCCCAGTAAAAGTAGGCCTTAGACAAGGATGTGTGATGTCACCCTGGTTGTTCAATATATTTATAGATGGAGTTGTAAGAGAAGTTAATGCGCGGGTGTTGGCAAGAGGTGTGGGGTTAAAAGATAAAGAATCTAACACAAAGTGGGAGTTGTCACAGTTGCTCTTTGCTGATGACACTGTGCTTTTGGAAGATTCTGAAGAGAAGTTGCAGAGGTTTGTGGGTGAGTTTGGTAGGGTATGTAAAAGAAGAAAATTAAAAGTGAATATAGGAAAGAGTAAGGTAATGTGGATAAAAAAAATAGGTGACGAAAGATTGGATATCAGATTGGAGGGAGAGAGTATGGAGTAGGTGAATGTATTCAGATATTTAGGAGTGGATGTGTAAGCAGATGGGTATATGAAAGATGATGTTTTGAATCATATAATTGATGAGGGGAAATGGGTGAGTGGTGCAATTAGGAGTCTATGGAGAGAAAAAACTTTGTCCATGGAAGCAAAGAGGGGAATGTATCAGAGTATAGTTATACCAACGCTCTTATATGGGTGTGAAACATGGGTAGTGAATGTTGCAACAAGGAGAAGGCTGGAGGCAGTGGAGATATGTCTGAGGGCAATGTGTGGTGTGAATATAATGCAGAGAATTCGCAGTTTGGAACTTAGGAGGAGGTGCAGGATTACCAAAACTATTATCCAGAGAGCTGAGAAGGAGTTGTTGAGGTGGTTCGGACGTGTGGAGAGGATGGAAGGAAATAGAATGACTTCGAGAGTGTATAAATCTGTAGTGGAGGGAAGGTGGGATAGGGGTTGGCCTAGGAAAGGTTGGAAGGAGGGGGTAAAGGAGGTTTTGTGTGGAAGGGGCTTTGACTTCCAGCAAGCATGTGTGAGTGTCATAGGAGCGAATGGAGACAAATGTTTTTTAAGACTTGACGTGCTGTTGGAGTGTGAGGAAAGTAACATTTATGAAAGGATTCAGGGAAACCGCCAGACCGGACTTGAGTCCTGGAGATGGGAAGTACAGTGTCTGCACTCTGAAGGAGGGGTGTTAATGTTGCAGTTTTATAACTGTAGTGTAAAGCACCCCTCTTGCAAGACAGTGATGGAGTGAATGATGATGAAAGTTTTTCATTTTCGGGCCACCCTGCCTTGGTGGAATCGGCCGATGTGTTAATAATATAATATATATATATATATATATATATATATATATATATATATATATATATATATATATATATATATATATATATATATATATAATGGAGTGAGGAAAACATGGTAGCTAGACTGGAGGTCCAGAGGTAGGATGTACTTCACGGCGAGTGGCTACAGTTTTTTAGCACGGGTAATGATGCGGCTTGGTGAGTAGTCATTGTATGTTGATGACTGCTCTTCTGCGAAGACAGCTAGTGTGGCGATTTTAGTTATTTTACTCTGATACTTATGGATACACTGGGAATAAGAGCACTTTAGTTGTAATATGAATGTAGCAGCCTCTCCCTGGCTCCATCTTCGACTGACTTCGTGACTCGCTGTCTGCAAGAAGATTACCTGGAGTATACCTGGAGAGAGTTCCGGGGGTCAACGCCCCCGCGGCCCGGTCTGTGACCAGGCCGCGGGGGCCTGATCAACCAGGCTGTTACTGCTGGAGGTTGTGATGTTAGATGGTCTCTTTAAGTGATAGGTCTCATAATTCAAGTTATCCCAAGCTCTGCTGGTTAAACGAGAGCTTAATCGTGTTGGAAAACTCTCAAAACCCGTCAAAGCTATATACAAAAATTACTCTAACCCCACTTAACAGAATGTTGAAACTCTTTTGAAGCGTGAATACTCGAATCACACTTTTGGTAATTATATGCACATGGAGGCCGATACAAGTGTCTCCGAACTCGTGTTATTGTGTGTAATGGTCGACCCAGATCACTGCACTCTTTTAAAAGTGATGGAGGGGGGGGGGGTCATATGGTTTTGACTCAACTCACTCTGGCAGTTTTTGTTAAACAATCGCCCACGTAATTATTTAATAAAAACACGTCAGCAAACACTGGGATATATTTGTTAGAATTTCAATTCTGGAACACTGATCACTTCTAACATACAAAGGTCAAGAAGGAATGTATATGTAGACTCTTACAAGTTAGAAATCGTCAAGGTCCCACAACTGAAACATTCTTTAATAGATATTAAGTAGCTCTCGCTCACGTCTTTTCAAACCTATTGTGGAATCAACTACCATGACCAACGTAGTAATCAGTCTATTGCTTTCAACCTTGGGACATTTATTTGGTCCTATAGAAAATTCGTGGTTATGTACCACCAGTGAACAACTTAACTGGCTAAATCCCGTCACAAAGAGGCGAGTACCACCGTATGGATGTACTCTTGAACTACCGCCCCAGGTCGCTTCTGGGCCCCTGGGGGGCGAGGATTTTTCTGACCCTGCAGTAGTTTCGAAGCAAAGATGCCGACCATTGCGATGGCACCCATGACTAGCAACTAGTAATTATTGTGATAACATCACTGTCATCACATATAATAACTCCTAACTGTAGTTTTATGCTGCAAAATCATCAGACGGGTTAGCTTGACCTCTTGGGACTGGGATGGTGTGACGCCTGGTAGCGTGTTCTCACCAAGACAGGAATGTCGCTCTCACCTCACCCCTTGTATGGCATGCAGGTGAATTTCTCTACACCTAGAGAGTGATGGTCAGTGTTATAATCTTTAGATCACCTTGCTTTCGTAGGAAACGATCAGTATTAAAACAGTGGGGTGCAACAGTGAGCGTTGTAATGTGCAGTGCATGGTGTAGTGTGCAGTGCATGGTGTAGTGTGCAGTGCATGGTGTAGTGTGCAGTGCATGGTGTAGTGTGCAGTGCATGGTGTAGTGTGCAGTGCATGGTGTAGTGTGCAGTGCATGGTGTGGTGTGCAGTGCATGGTGTAGTGTGCAGTGCATGGTGTGCAGTGCATGGTGTAGTGTGCAGTGCATGATGTAGTGTGCAGTGCATGGTGTAGTGTGCAGTGCATGTAGTGTGCAGTGCATGGTGTAGTGTGCAGTGCATGGTGTGCAGTGCATGGTGTAGTGTGCAGTGCATGATGTAGTGTGCAGTGCATGGTGTAGTGTGCAGTGCATGTAGTGTGCAGTGCATGGTGTAGTGTGCAGTGCATGGTGTGGTGTGCAGTGCATGGTGTAGTGTGCAGTGCATGGTGAGTGTGCAGTGCATGGTGTAGTGTGCAGTGCATGGTGTAGTGTGCAGTGCATGGTGTAGTGTGCAGTGCATGGTGTGGTGTGCAGTGCATGGTGATGCAGTGTGGCAGTGCATGGTGTAGTGTGCAGTGCATGGTGTAGTGTGCAGTGCATGTAGTGTGCAGTGCATGGTGTAGTGTGCAGTGCATGGTGTGTGTGCAGTGCATGGTGTAGTGTGCAGTGCATGGTGGAGTGTGCAGTGCATGGTGTGGTGTGCAGTGCATGGTGTAGTGTGCAGTGCATGGTGTAGTGTGCAGTGCATGGTGTAGTGTGCAGTGCATGTAGTGTGCAGTGCATGGTGTAGTGTGCAGTGCATGGTGTGGTGTGCAGTGCATGGTGTAGTGTGCAGTGCATGGTGGAGTGTGCAGTGCATGGAGTGTGCAGTGCATGGTGTAGTGTGCAGTGCATGTAGTGTGCAGTGCATGGTGTAGTGTGCAGTGCATGGTGTGGTGTGCAGTGCATGGTGGAGTGTGCAGTGCATGGTGAGTGTGCAGTGCATGGTGGAGTGTGCAGTGCATGGTGGAGTGTGCAGTGCATGGTGGAGTGTGCAGTGCATGGTGGAGTGTGCAGTGCATGGTGGAGTGTGCAGTGCATGGTGGAGTGTGCAGTGCATGGTGTAGTGTGCAGTGCATGGTGTAGTGTGCAGTGCATGGTGTAGTGTGCAGTGCATGGTGTAGTGTGCAGTGCATGGTGAGTGTGCAGTGCATGGTGTAGTGTGCAGTGCATGGTGTAGTGTGCAGTGCATGGTGTAGTGTGCAGTGCATGGTGTAGTGTGCAGTGCATGAGTGTGAGTGCATGTGAGTGGCATGGTGTAGTGTGCAGTGCATGTGTAGTGTGCAGTGCATGGTGTAGTGTGCAGTGCATGGTGTGTGTGCAGTGCATGGTGTGTGTCAGTGCATGGTGTAGTGTGCAGTGCATGGTGTAGTGTGCAGTGCATGGTGTAGTGTGCAGTGCATGGTGTAGTGTGCAGTGCATGGTGTAGTGTGCAGTGCATGGTGTGGTGTGCAGTGCATGGTGTAGTGTGCAGTGCATGGTGAGTGTGCAGTGCATGGGAGTGTGCAGTGCATGGAGTGTGCAGTGCATGGGTAGTGTGCAGTGCATGGTGTAGTGTGCAGTGCATGGTGTAGTGTGCAGTGCATGGTGTAGTGTGCAGTGCATGGTGTGGTGTATGGTGTACTGTAGTGTGCATGGTGTGAGAGGTGCGGGAGGAAGTCCAGTAATAGAACAATAATATAACACCGTAATAATAGAACAATAATAGAACACCGTCCACATCCGTAGTCCAGGACTATTCAACCTTTTGGGAGGAATGTACATGAATGGTATACAATACCGACAAAATGAGATTAAGACATGTGCAACATCTAGGTATCTTTATTGTAGGCTGGCACTTATATAGGCGCCTATATAAGTGCCAGTCTCCTTGCCTATCCTCCAGAATCTCTTTAACTTCGGTGCTGAACACACCAACTCCAAGGCTGATGGACTGATTACCTCATTTTTTGTATATAGTTCTACTGTCTTCATGTCGTAGAATTTGTATTAATAAAGCCACTGGAGGGCGAAACGTCTACAATAAAGATACCCAGATGTTGCACATGTCTTAATCTCATCTTGTGGGTATTGTATACCATTCTTGTACAGCAAAAGCTTGGTTGAATAGACACTCAGCAGAACAACCTGGTTCCCGAGCTACAAGGGTAAATGGACCTCGAATGGTCATAGGTATCTTAAGGCGTGTAGGGCGAAACCGATTTTTTTTTGTTTTTGATTAGGTCATAAGACTGATGACAAGCGAGGGGAGAGGAATGGCCGGAGTAAGATAGAACAATGAGAAAGGCTGTGGGTAGACAGGAAGAGAGAGGGGGGGGAGTAAGAAAGGTTAAGTGGTCTGACCACGTTTTGTGAGTTTTAAAAGGATTTTTTTTTCAGCTGTGACGAGTGTTATATGCTGGACATACTACATATCCGTTACGTACGTACAGTTCACTACGCACATGAATGTGCAATGGTTTGTTACCGTTGGAGTCTATTCACTGCTGCAGGAGGTTTGCTAAGGCCACAATCAACATAGACACCAACATCAAATATACATGATGTATATAGGCTCTTATGTGTATAAATCTCAAGGATCCTTCCGTTTGTATAGAGCTCCAGAGGAAATGGAGGTCGCGTCATCCGCTGCTTGTGAGTGTTGAGACACTGAAGGGAACCCGAGGCCACCTCACCCCGTCCGCCTCACACACCCTCACACCGCCACCTATCTATCCATCTCCCTTTAATTCCTTATCTAACGTGGCTCACTTTTAACAGTATATGCACCACCTGATACACAACAGTCTGTTTTAGTTGATCGTTTTCAAGCACTTGATGAATTGGGAAAGCAGGGGTAAATAAAATCAACAGACAAATGAGAACTGGTGTGGTGTGTTTGGTATAGAATCACCTGTAGGAAGCTGTACCTAGTAGTGTCGCGGTAAACACTGGTGAGCATTAGTGTTCTGCGTCCGCTTAATATTACGAAATGAATGTTTGCAAATAGTATTTTTTGTTGAATTATGAAGGTGTATTAGTTTGATTTAAACACTAGGTACGTCAGAAACGTCACTATATTAGTGCGCATACAAGAAAAGAAAGAAAGAAAAAAAGAGTGACATTGACATTTGTTTGGAAACTTAACGTTGGCTTCGATCTTGATCAGTTGGATTGTTTATGTTTTAATAACCCGTGTAATTTACGGAATATCACGAAGAATTAACACAATCTGGAAGGAAAATGTTTATATATTAAGTGAATGTAACCTGACCTGGCTGGGTCGGGGCATTGGCTTAAGCCGGTGGGAGATTTGGACGTGCCTCGCATGGTGCCAGTAGGCCTGCTCCAGTGTTCCTTCTTTCTTATGTTCTTATAACCAATCAACCCCAACGCCCCTTCATTCCCTGTTTTTTTTTATGTATCTGTATTTTGCATACCCCAAGACTTACAGCAACACTTCATATTGCCGCCGCCCTTATACGTGATAGTTGATATTTATATTTTATATGAATGTCACGAAGCATAGTCTCAACATTTTATTTGTCTGTCGTTCAGCTGTTGTTAGTATTTGCTCGACTGTTTTGTTTGGGAGTTTCTGTTTACCTGTGAGCATCCTTGTACTCTCCTCCCATCTTCCTCATTTCCTTGTATTCTGATGGAGACACATGATGCAAAGCCAACAATTGGTGACAAAGACGTGATGAAGGAGAGGATCTCTGTTGAGACGTTTTGCCCGTGGACAGGCTTTTTCAATCAATACACAATGATGTGCAACAAAATACAAGCGTAGTCTGGTGGGTGGTCAGGTCAGTGAGGTCACTGTGTGAGGTGAAATCAAAAGTCAAGACTGCAGGAAGCCTACCAGTCCAGTCCATACCTTGACCGTTTTTACAAGATGAGTTTTGCTACAGGATTGCCTAGACTGAAAGCCTCAGTCCATTAATCTTTCCAAGACTGATGGACTGATTACATCGACTTCAGGCTGAGGGACTGATTACCTCAAACTCCTGATCTTCACCATTCTTCTTTGTATAGGACTGATGAAGCCACTGAGTGGCGAAACGTTTCATCAGTAAAGATACCCAAGTGTAACAGCCTGGTTGACTAGGCAAGCACCAGACGAGCCTGGCCCATGGCCGGGCTCAGAGTAGATACTCTCGAAACTCTTCAAAGGTATATCAAAGGTTACACATGTGTCTTAATTCATCAGGTGTTCGTGTGGTACAGCAGTAAGCTAGTTAGTAACGAGTCGTTCAGTCCGGTGTATTTGATTTTGTTGGTTCTCTATAAACTCAGTCGTCTCTTCAATGCTGATCGCTGGTTGACTCTGTGACCGGCACCTGAGACCTGGAGACAGGTTCAAGGCGGAAGATGACCAGCTAATGAAATCAAATACTGTCTTGAGAATATTTTAAACATGGCTCCAGGCATCCAGTTGCTTGGTAATTGCAGTTTAATACATCTAAAGCAGAAGAATATAACTACTCTAACAGGAGAGAAAAATCCCAGAACTATTAAGACTGATTAATTCCTTTTAAGCCACATACTGGAACCGACCAGACTAGAAAATACCTTTGACAGTATATTCACAAATAATGAGAATCAGGTACTGAACATACCTGTGTCAAATACAACAAACTCAGACTACAATCTTGCTGAAGTTCAGAGCTACATCTACCCTAGTCCTGAATATAAAATGCATTCAACTTCAACAATAAATACATTAATTGGGATTAAATAAATCATGACCGTGTCTCGAGAGGAGGATCCCAAGAGCACTAGAAGTTTGTTAAAGACTCGCATTATTAAGAAGAGAAGGTGTAAGTTAGAACAGATGACGTGCCTTAACACCCACAGGATGGGTATGGGATGCATAATAATGATATCAAACTAAACTAACTGCCTTAACAGGTGAAGACGAAGAGTCACTGAACTTATCAAAGATCTCATACTTTTTTTCAAGAGAGAAAAGAAGTACTAGTTAGATGGAAAACATGGAGATAAACCTGAATGGGTCATTCAGAGTCCAGGAGAGGCAGAGGAAGTAAAGGATAGTAATTAAATTGAAAAAAAAGCTTTATTCTCATATGCGAAATCCAGGGCAAAAAACGCAGCCAGTACTGAACCCCTGGCTTTATTAAAGTAGATAGAGCTTTTCACTGACAATAGATAACTGAGCGAAATATTGCTCATTAAACCCCTCTCCTGTGGTGCTGTGTGGACCCTCTCCTGTGGTGTTGTGTGGACCCTCTCCTGTGGTGCTGTGTGGACCCTCTCCTGTGGTGCTGTGTGGACCCTCTCCTGTTGTGCTGTGTGGACTCCCTCCTGTGGTGCTGTGTGGACTCCCTCCTGTGGTGCTGTGTGGACTTCCTACTGTGGTGCTGTGTGGACTCCTGTGGTGCTGTGTGGACTCCTGTGTTGTGTGGACTCCCTCCTGTGGTGCTGTGTGGACCCTCTCCTGTGGTGCTGTGTGGACTCCTGTGTTGTGTGGACTCCCTCCTGTGGTGCTGTGTGGACCCTCTCCTGTGGTGTTGTGTGGGTTCCCTCCTGTAGTGTTGTGTGGGTTCCCTCCTGTGGTGTTGTGTGGGTTCCCTCCTGTGGTGTTGTGTGGGTTCCCTCCTATGATGTTGTGTGGGTTCCCTCCTGTGGTGTTGTATGGGAGAGAGAGAGAGAGAGAGAGAGAGAGAGAGAGAGAGAGAGAGAGAGAGAGAGAGAGAGAAATAATAATTAAATGGTGATAACTGACCATAATTTTTAAAGGGGTGGACAGGTAAGCCAGCGGAAGGCCTCGGTCAGATGACCAAAAGCTCCAACGGCGGGTCATCATCTGACAGACCCGCGTCAGGAAACACTTGTCCTGTTTCCTGATAAACCTTACCTAACCTAACCTAGAGAGAGAGAGAGAGAGAGAGAGAGAGAGAGAGAGAGAGAGAGAGAGAGAGAGAGAGAGAGAGAAGAGAGAGAGAGAGAGAGAAAGAGAGAGAGACAGGCAGACAGAGACAGACAGACAGAAAGAGAGACAGACTGACACACAATAGTGTTTGCACCAAGCAAGTTTTGTTGAACCTTGGTAGTGTATGTGACTGGTGGTAGGAAAAATAAAGTCTCTCTCTCTCTCTCTCTCTCTCTCTCTCTCTCTCTCTCTCTCTCTCTCTCTCATTCCCTACCCTGCTTCCCCAGTTTTCTTCTTCTCTACACTGTGGCACTTATTTGATGAGCCGACAAGTTAGTGAGGGTGGTGTGGCCTGACCCAGCACCCACCACACCTAGAACCTGGCCACCTTCACCTGCCTCGCCCTCTTATGTTACCATGGCCACCCTACCTTCACCTGCCTCGACCTCTCAAGCTTCCATAGTCATTCCACCATCTAAACCAGGTGAGTCTGGCAGTGCAGGCACGGCGACACTATTATTACAATTAATTATAGTCTTTTTTGCGGCCACTATGACAACTGGTAACTATTGCAGACATAACTGTCTGAAATTATCAAATATTGAAGCCAACGAGAAAGGGAAAAATGGCTTTTGTGTTGTCTTTGGGATGCTAGTGTTACTATAGCAAGTGGTGTGTAATTAAAGACATTACTTTGCAGGTAGGTACGTAGGTATGTGTGTGTGTGTGTGTGTGTGTGTGTGTGTGTGTGTGTGTGTGTGTGTGTGTGCAAGATAGCCAGGGACAGCATGGCAACTCTTGTAAAACGTTCACATTTAATAAGTTCCTTTATTTACATGGTGGTGGAGCGTTTGTATGCAAGTGAGACCATGTTGTGGACTCTCACTGCGGCTCCCACATGAGAAGACATTTTGTAATGTCTCACTGATAAGCGGGACAGTGAACTTACAGGTGAGTTGAACCGCGAGTTAGGTTACGATATAACAGAGTTGACTCTAAAGTAAATGATAAAATTCGACGAAAAGAATCTTATCTGTTGACCTAAAGTTAAGTGAGCCTAAGAGCTAGAGCTCGATTGTAACTTTAACATTCACAAATTTTTTAACTTTGAAAAACCACACATGCAAAATTCACTTGTAATTACCACTTAGGTAGTCACAACTAGACGCCTCACAAGGTTCTTCACATAGCAGTGTTGTGAAGGACATTTTGTGTTGTGATGCGCGTAGCTGATGCGCGTAGCTGATGCGCGTAGCTGATGCGCGTAGCTGATGCGCGTAGCTGTGACTGTGGTCTAAGTTTAGTGGTGAGTATTAGTGCATATTTTCATGTCTGGTTAAAATGATCGTTTTCAAAGTCAAATTTGTTATTTTTTGCTCAAGGTTGTCTCTCTTCCCCCATTCCTCTCGTCTCTCTATTTACAAATGATGCAAAACTATCAAGATAGTGAGGGTCTCCAAGGAGATTTAAACACGCTGCAGGGCTGGTCAAGCAAGTGGCTGTTGGAGTTCAACCCCAAAAGGTTTACGAAATTTGATCAACTTGGAAATCTGTTCCACAATGATTCTTGGCACCTGGATGGTGAGTGAAAATTTTTCGTTCTCCAGAGGTTCACTTAAGGATGGAATGATGCAGTCTTTCTAACATCAATTTTACTCTTCCACAATTTCAATTTCGCCTTGAATGCTGATAGTTTCTGTGACAGCCCAACCAACGTACGAGCGCGACCTTTCATTCTAATATTCAAGTCGCTAATCTCAACAAAAATCTCGATAAGATAAAAACCACTTGTATCATCCATTTTGAATCTGAGAACTTTGGAGCCAACGACTGATTTTAAACCAAAAATATGTCAATCACGTTCAGGTTTTCAATGAGTGGTTGGAACACTTTTCCTGGTGACAGCCACCTAACCTCAGAGTGATGCAACACATACACATGTTCACAACGCAACACATACATGTTCACAACCAAGATCAAACACATATGAGTGAGGATCTTGGAGTTAATAACGACTAGAATGACCTTCATCACATTCTGCATCTCACGTGACAACCTCTGAGAAGCAAGATTTTCACGGTTAAGGAGACAGTGAACAATCAGCACGAGCGGATTTTCCTCTTTCACTCTAGCAGTGAAATCCTTATGTGCTCCTGCCATTGCTGGTGCACCATCACCATAGACACTAAAACATTGATTTTTACTGAAGCTTTCACCAATCTTAAAAATGTCTTCTCCAATTATGGCGGTGTGTGGTGGGCGGCAGAACAGAAATTCCTCTTCCATATCTTCGGGATTTTGATACGGTACGTAAGCCATGAGGTGAGTATCATCATTATCTGTACACTCGTCTCGCTGGACACCAAACCGTCCACACATTTTTATGGCCGCCATCACCTGGTATTTTATATGATACAATATGTTATGAATTCGTTGACTTACTGTGTCATTTCACAGAAGTAGCAGCTCAAGTTTGTGTGCAGCTTCACTTGCACAAAGTGTCCTCACCATCTGGAGGGCTGCTCCTATCACCAGTCCCTCACCAATAGGGTGTGGCTTCTTACTCTTGCAATCCTCTAAGCTACGGCGAGGTATCAAGCTGGTGTTGCTTGCCTCACGGAGTAAACATCTGTATTAGCTGCAGCATCCGCTCCCTACTACTTCAGTTCTTGTTCTTTCTGTTCAAAGAAACTCCGATTTCTGCTCACAATTGCTTTCCTTCTTAAGTGCCTTCTAAGCCATGTCTGCTTGAATCACTCGTTGCTCAAGACTTCCCCACAAAATTTGTGCTTTAAGTATGCCACATTGAGTGACGTGTGTGAAGCATATATTAACATATTCCTCCTTGTACTGCCTTGTTGTCATAATTTCTAACTATGAAGTAACCAACCTAAAAAAATACAGAAACTTCTTAATGCTAGTCATGAAATAACACCAGAATTAATAGCAGTAGTTAATAATAATAATAATAATAATAATAATAATAATAAAATCTTAATCCTTTGGACACCCAGTTCAAAAGGCTTGTGACCCAATTTCGGGTGGTGACCCAGGGGTTAAAAACTATCCTTTCCCCATGGGTGTAGGAGGTAACAGGAACTCTGACAAGGGAGAGCAGAGACTCGACCCGGAGTTGTGGCTTGGTCAAGACAGGATTTAACAAATACATGCACTTCATAACTGAAACAGGTGACTTTTTGTTGATAATTATATTTCAGCATGATACACATACATGACTCGGCATGACAAATTCACACTCATCATTGTGTACAACAACATACGCTGGTAATTAAGAAGGAACATATTACAAGACGATGGTGTCTGTGTGTGGTCAGGTGTGATGGTGGGGGTGACCTGGGAGGTGTGATGGTGGGGGTGACCTGGGGCTTTGTCAAGACTCCAGGCACAGCAATCACAGGTTTACCAGTACTGGACTCATTGGTGACGTTGCACCAAGTCTTGTGATAAACATGGCCACATGTGTCATGCTGTGACGTTGCTTCCGGATATATGTGTCACCCTACCCATGTGTCAGTGCCACACATCTCAGTATTTACGATCATTGGATATGTCACCACACTTTCAGTACTCTCGCGAGCGATTTTTGCATATATATATATATCTAGGCTGGAATATTGCTGCACACTAACTGCACCTTTCAAGGCAGGTGAAATTGCTGACCTAGAAAATGTACAGAGAACCTTCACGGCACGCATAACTGCGAGAAACCACCTCAATTACTGGGAACGCTTGAAGTTCCTAAACCTGTACTCCCTGGAATGCAGGCGGGAGACATACATTATTATATACACTTGGAAACTCCTAGAGGGATTAGTACCAAACTTGCACACGAGTGTCACTCCCTACGAAAGCAAAAGACTCGGCAGACGATGTAACATCACCCCAATGAAAAGCAGGGGTGCCACTAGCACGTTGAGAGACTACACAATAAGTGTCAGGGGCCCAAGACTGTTCAACTGCCTCCCAGCATACATAAGGGGGATTACCAATAGACCCCTGGCTGTCTTCAAGCAGGCACTGGACAGGCACCTAAAGTCGGTGCCTGACCAGCCAGGCTGTGGTTCGTACGTTGGACTGCGTGCGGCCAGCAGTAACAGCCTGGTTGATCAGGCTCTGGTCCAACATGAGGCCTGGTCACAGATCGGGCCGCAGGGGCGTTGACCCCTGGAACTCTCTCCAGGTAAACTCCAGGAGTTGAATGATAGCTCTAGGCCCTTCGTGTTGCAATCAACACATCAGGAGCTTGCAATGTTGCACAAAAGAGGAGAAAGTCCAAGCATATACGTTCAAGGGAAACGTATTTGCTCCCCCTCCCCTGTGATTGTTTTGCATATATATACAGTGCTAGTCACGGCATTATGCCGCCCCTCCCCCACACAAGTACCAAAACACAAACACATACCATGAAAGATTATAATATATATATTTGCAAACTTACTGAGGTTTTAATACTTGGTGCTGCGTCCTTTACGCTTAATCACGTCCCTCAGCCGTGTAGGAAGACTCACACAAATTCTTGAGGGTTTGGGGAGGTATATTATTCCATGCCTCATGTAGAGCAGCCTCCAGCCGGGAGATGGAACTGATATTCTTGCCCAGTAAACTTTGTTTCACTATTGACCAGAGGTTTTCAATAGGGTTTAGGTCTGGGGAATTGCCTGGCCAGTCATTAAAGAACCTCACGTCACAGTCCTTAAGCCATTGAACTACAGATTTGGTGGTACGACACAGTGCACCATCCTGCATAATAACCGTGGCCCCACACTTGTCAAACACCTCAGGTAAATTGTCACACAATAACTCCAGGTAATTATACTGGTTCATATTCTGTTTTTTTGGGAAGCACAATGAAACACCCCCAAACCATGAGCGAGTCTGGGTGTTTGGTGGTCCCACAGGTGTAGTGTGGGTCTAGTGGGTCACTACCTCTGGGCCAGTACACATGTCCCCCACGGTTACAGGTGACGGTGAAGGTTGCTTCATCACTCCAAAGTACTTCAGACCACTATAAATTAGACACATATGCAACACTTGGGTATCTTTATTTATATGTGTCTAATTTATAACTTGTCGGTTCTCTGAACCATTCATCTACATCCTGTCTGACACAGCAACATCTTGGGATCTTGATACAAACGAATTCTTCAACACTTGTCCAACCTTTGGACGAAGACCTACTTCGACTAGTGGATGGTACCACTATGACCCCGCCTCCTGCTGCTTCGCCTCACCTGACTACAGTATATAAGCCACTTCTACGGCCCTGTACTGTACTTCCTACAAGATTGATGGACTGAACACATCGACTCCAAGCCGAGGGACTGATTACCTCAAACTCCTTCTCTCCTTACACTTTTCTTGCTTTGTATTGGACTGATGAAGCCACTGTGTGGCAAAACGTTTCCTCAAATAAAGATACCCAAGTGTTGCATATGTGTCTAATTTATAACTTGTCGGTTCTCTGAACCATTCATCTACACACTTCAGACCACTGTTGAGAAGTCCAGTGAAGATATTTCTTTGCATAATCCAGCCTACGTTTCTTCTGTGGCTTGGAGAGGATTCTTAACCTGGCGGTGACTACTGTAGCCCAGTTCTGAAACACGTCTGTTAACAGTTCTTACAGACACCTCTGAGAGAAGATGTGGGTTCTTTTCTTTCAATTCTCTAGCAGTTATCTTAGGTGTACTCTCTAACTGCTTCTTTAACACAGTTAAGGTACGACGCTGTACCAGTTCCTCACTGAAGGCTCACACACACCAACATTCTCCACTATTTCTTTCGTCTGGTGCCCAGCTTTGTGAAGCCTTATGATTTGAGCTATAGTTTCTGGTGTTAAAGACTTCCTTTTACCCATAATCAAACATGTATAGCCCCAAAACCAAAGGGAATATCAGACAAAATATGGGGCAGATGAGAGACAAAAGTGCAACACTTCCTCTCACCACGGCAGCCATTTGACCACTGAGGAGTTACTGTGGAGTGTGGCGGCAGGCTGTGACATCATGCTAATGGCTGCTACCCGGCATAATGCACTGACGAAAAAAGACCCCCCTGTATGGTAGGCCTTTGATTTTCGTCACGGCATTATGCTGGGGCGCTCACCCAACATAATGCTGTGACTAGCACTGTGTGTATATATATATATATATATATATATATATATATATATTATATTATATTATATTATACACACACACACAGAAATAAGAGTGAGGAGTGGCAGGAAAGAATCACTGAGGCATCCTTGGACATAATAGCAATCACTGAGACAAAGCTCATGGAAGTGATAACAGACGCAGTCTTCTCGTCCGGATATCAGATCCTGAGGAAAGATGGGGAAGAGAGGGAGGAGGAGAAGTTGTACTGCTTATCAAAAACCAATGGAGTTTTGAGAAGATGGGAGGACTAGTCAGAGGAGTAGTGGATGACTACATAGTAGGAACACTTCATACTGGGGGCCCAAAAGTGATGATAGTAGTGATGTACAACCCGCCACCGAAGAGCGGAGGCCAAGACAGGAATATGATGAGAGCAACCGACTGATGGTGGACATACACACTAGCTGAGGTTCCCAGAAGGGCCCACATGAGCAGGGCAAAGTTACTCATCATGCGGTATTTCAACCATAAGGAGATTGGGAGAATCTGGAGCCAAATGGACAAGAGACGTGGAGAGCCAAGATGCTGGAGGCGATACTGGAAAACTTTGTGTATCAACATGTTAGGGACATAACCAAAGAGAGAGAGAGATGA
>WNWK01022385.1:0-32634 GCA_009830355.1 Cherax destructor
GATCACGTTACAAGATTGCTCCTCCATGTATCACGTTACAAGATTGCTCCTCCATGTATCACGTTACAAGATTGCTCCTCCATGTATCACGTTACAAGATTGCTCTTCCATGTATCACGTTACAAGATTGCTCCTTCATGTATCACGTTACAAGATTGCTCCTCCATGTATCACGTTACAAGATTGCTCCTCCATGTATCACGTTACAAGATTGCTCTTCCATGTATCACGTTACAAGATTGCTCCTCCATGTATCACGTTACAAGATTGCTCCTCCATGTATCACGTTACAAGATTGCTCTTCCATGTATCACGTTACAAGATTGCTCTTCCATGTATCACGTTACAAGATTGCTCCTCCATGTATCACGTTACAAGATTGCTCCTCCATGTATCACGTTACAAGATTGCTCTTCCATGTATCACGTTACAAGATTGCTCTTCCATGTATCACGTTACAAGATTGCTCCTCCATGTATCACGTTACAAGATTGCTCCTCCATGTATCACGTTACAAGATTGCTCCTCCATGTATCACGTTACAAGATTGCTCCTCCATGTATCACGTTACAAGATTGCTCCTCTATGTATCGTTACAAGATTGCTCCTCCATGTATCACGTTACAAGATTGCTCCTCCATGTATCACGTTACAAGATTGCTCCTTCATGTATCACGTTACAAGATTGCTCCTTCATGTATCACGTTACAAGATTGCTCCTCCATGTATCACGTTACAAGATTGCTCCTCCATGTATCACGTTACAAGATTTCTCTTCCATGTATCACATTACAAGATTGCTCCTTCATGTATCACGTTACAAGATTTCTCTTCCATGTATCACATTACGAGTAAGATTGCTCCTTCATGTATCATGTTACAAGTAAGATTATTCTTCCATGTATCATGTTACAAGTAAGATTATTCCTCCATGCATCATGTTACAAGTAAGATTATTCCTCCATGGATCATGTTACAAGTAAGATTATTCCTCCATGGATCATGTTACAAGTAAGATTATTCCTCCATGCATCATGTTACAAGTAAGATTATTCCTCCATGGATCATGTTACAAGTAAGATTATTCCTCCATGTATCATGTTATACAAGTAAGATTATTCCTCCATGGATCATGTTACAAACAAGATTATTCTTCCATTGGAAAACCAAGTTTTCCAATGGGCAACGGAAAACAATATGATGTTCAATGAAGACAGATTCCAAGTACTCCGTCATGGAAAACTGGAGGAGATAATTAGAACTGAGTATACTACAAACTCTAATCATAC
Organism: Cherax destructor; assembly: GCA_009830355.1. Taxonomy (NCBI): domain Eukaryota; kingdom Metazoa; phylum Arthropoda; class Malacostraca; order Decapoda; family Parastacidae; genus Cherax; species Cherax destructor. The sequence continues at coordinate 1,290 of WNWK01022385.1, forward strand.
CATAGAGCGGTAATGGGAGTGATAATGTCTGAGGATCTCACCTTCAACAATCACAACAGTGCCATGATCACAACAGTGCCATGATCACAACAGTGCCATGATCACAACAGTGCCATGATCACAACAGTGCCATGATCACAACAGTGCCACAATAACAACTGCGAAGATAATGATAGATGTATAATGAGAACATTCAAAACAAGAGATGTTAAGCCAATGATGATCTTTTTCAAATCACTTGTTCTCTCTAGGCTGGAATACTGCTGTACATTAACATCTCCATTGAAAACAGGTGAAATTGCAATCTAGAGAATGTACAGAGAACCTTTACTGCACATATAAGTTCCATCAAACACCTTAACTACTGGGAACCCCTTGGAAGCACTTGACTTGTACTCGCTGGAAATTCCTAGAATGAATGGTCCCAAATCTGCACACAAAAATCACTCCTTACAAAAGTAAAAGACTGGGCAGGCGGTGCAAAATACCCCCAGTGTACACTAAGAGAAAACACAGTAAGTGTCCGGGGCCCAAGACTGTTCAACAGCCTCCCACCAAGCATAAGGGGAATTACCAATAGACCCCTGGCTACCTTCAAGAGGAAGCTGGACAGATACTTAGTTGGTACCAGATCAGCCGGGCTGTGGTTCATACGTTGGACTACTTGCGGCAAGCAGTAACAGCCTGGTTGATCAGGCCCTGATCCACCGGGAAGCCTGGTCGTGGACCAGGCCGTGGGGGCGTTGGTCTCCGGAATACCCACCAGGTAGGTATGTATCATGTTACAAGATTGCACCTCCATGTATCGTGTTACAGGTAACATTGCTCCTCCATATTTGTTACTAGTAATGTTTCTCCTCCATGTATCACATTACAAGTAACATTACTCTGGTAGCAACTAACATTACTCTGGTAACCATTAATACAGACCATAGGTGATATATACATGTATATAAACTACTTTATAGAAAGCCCTTTAATTATTCGCTTTTTTTTTTTTTTTTTTTTTTTCACTTGCCAATTTTCCCTACTTTCTGTTGTTTGTGTACACCTAACAAAGACCCTCGCCTTATAGTCGGTCTTGGTCAGACATGCGTTTATTCGCGAGATTAGATTAGATTTTGCCACCAAAGTGGCTAGTTTATTGTGCACTCCATATCCATTCTGTGGAGGGTAGCGCAAGAGCTTATGGATACACAAAAGGCCTTGGAACTAGACCCCAAAAGGGTTAACAGGTGTTCATTTGGATTTATATCTACATATCTTCAGTTCACTTGTCTGTTACAAGCAAATTTAGGAAATTTGCTTAGTATATCTGGTATCTTATTTTCATTAATAAGATATCTTGACATGTCACATAGGTTATTATACTGTCTATCTCTGTATTCCTCAATAAGTGGACAATTCAGCACATAGTGTTCAAGACAGTGACCATATGCCTGATCACATAATTTGCATTTAGTTTGATCATCATCTGTGTCTCCCAAACTGCCAGAAGTACTTGTAGCCAAACCTAAGCCTGGCCACTACAACATCAGTCAGTCTGTTCACATTGTAAGTTTTTCCATAAACATACTTATCTACGTTCATGGTATCATAGTGGGTTATAGATCTACTCAGCCTTCTAACTGCATTCCTATAATAATCATTTGCATTATTTACTTCTCTCCTAATATTATTCCTAATGCTAACATATCAACTTAATCATGAAGCAGTAATCCAATGTGTGATGGGATCCATAGCAATTGTACATTAATTCCTTTGTCCCGGATTTTTGAGAATCTATACCTGGCTTCTCCAATGAGCATGTTGTTGGAGTCATTATATGAGTCAAGAGCTTTCAGTGATGACATAGAATCAGTAATGATGATAGAGTCAAGCTCAGTATCATAAGTTAGCTTTAGCGCCATTAGTATTGCAAACAACTCAGTTTGCAGTGTAGATGCCCAGTTGTTAATTCTTATGCCTGGAGTTTACCTGGAGAGAGTTCCAGGGGTCAACGCCCCTGCGGCCCGGTCTGTGACCAGGCCTCATGTTGGATCAGAGCCTGATCAACCAGGCTGTTACTGCTGGCCGCACGCAGTCCAACGTACGAACCACAGCCTGGCTGGTCAGGTACCGACTTTAGGTGCCTGTCCAGTGCCTGCTTGAAGACAGCCAGGGGTCTATTGGTAATCCCCCTTATGTATGCTGGGAGTCAGTTGAACAGTCTTGGGTCCCTGACACTTATTGTGTTGTCTCTCAACATGCTAGTGGCACCCCTGCTTTTCATTGGGGAGATGTTACATCGTCTGCCGAGTCTTTTGCTTTCGTAGGGAGTGACTCTCGTGTGCAAGTTTGGTACTAATCCCTCTAGGATTTTTCATGTGTATATATTAATGTATCTCTCCCGCCTGCGTTCTAGGGAGTACAGGTTTAGGAACTTCAAGCGTTCCCAGTAGTTGAGGTGGTTTATCGCAGTTATGCGTGCCGTGAAGGTTCTCTGTACATTTTCTAGGTCAGCAATTTCACCTGCCTTGAAAGGTGCAGTTAGTGTGCAGCAATATTCCAGCATAGGTCAACAAATTTATTATCGTTCTTAACTAGGGAGGTGGCAACCAGAGCAGATGCAGCCCTGCCAGAAGACTCCTGTTTAGATCCATCAGTGTATATAACTTGTGATAACTTATTACTACCAGCTAGGCGAGAAATCGCCGCAGCCGCGGTGAACTCGAGGATAAGGGATAAAGTACCATCATCCTATCCCCTTCTGGGTGCTTATATTAGAGAAAACGTAGTGTAGTACAGTGCTAACTGTGATATACACTCGTAATGCACCATAAAACTAAGTAAGTTAATTCAGGTATACACAAATACATGTACAGTTACATAGATTACACTGGTCTGCATGATTTTTTTTTATTGACTCTATGGTATCTTTTTCAGTATATGGAAAATGGTGATTCATTGTATTTTTTATTCATCTCTATCACATCAGGTTGTCAAGTATTAAGGAAATGTTACTTTTCTATTTTCGTATAACATAAGTAAATGAGAAAGTGGTACACATATTACCAATTAAAATGCTTACCTTATATTGAATTAAATGTTAAATCTAATATATTTTTCTTTATTTTCAGATTATTAATATGTCTAGAGGCTGCATAAATTCACCAGACATATTTTGCTATGTCTGCGAGCAATTCACCCCTTCAGATTCCCAGAGCAACATTACTCCTTTATTGAAGCGCTGCTACTTTGCTTATTTTGGCTGCAAACTTGGACACCAGGACAAACCATTTGCACCAAACAAAGCTTGCAAGAGTTGCATCAGTAAGCTCCAAATGTGTTCAGTTGGAAAACTTAAATGTATGCCCTTTGGAGTACCAATGGTATGGCGGGAGCAGATGAACCACCATGATGACTGCTACTTTTGTATAACTAAAGTAGCTGGATTCAACAAGAAGACCAAAGATCGCATAATATACCCAAATATTCCTTCAGCAATAAGGCTGTTCCAAACTCTGAAGATATTCCTGTACCTGTGCCACCTGAGTTAAGGCAAATTTCATCAGAGTCTGATACCAGTGATTCTAAGATGGAAGTAAACTATGAACCACCAACAAATAACGATCCCAAACCCTTCAACCAAGTTGAGCTCAATGACTTGGTGAGAGACCTTAACCTTCCAAAAGAAAGTCCACAGTTACTTGGCTGTAGACTAAAGGAACACAGGCTTCTAGCTCCTGGAACAACATTCGCTTGGTACCGTCATTGTGAAGCGGAATTCACTCAGTTCTTTGACAAAGCGGAATCTTTATTTCTGGCCTTATTGAACACATGGAAATGTCATACAAAGCAAATGAATGGAGACTCTTCATTGATTCTTCTAAAAGAAGTTTAAAGGTTGTACTTCTCTACAATGGTAACACAGCTGCAACTGTGCCAATTGACCATAGTGTCCAAATGTCAGAAACTTACACAAATATGAAGACACTAATATCTGCAATCAAGTACCAGAATCACATTTTTTTCATTTGTGGTGATTTAAAAGTTATTGCTCTCCTACTAGGTCTTCAAGGCGGATACACCAAGTATGCCTGTTTTCTGTGTCCTTGGGATAGTATGGCAGACAGCCAGCAATATCAACAAAAAGACCAGCTTCTTACCCGGAAATCACAACGTGAAAACTGTGCCACTAGTTGACCCCAAGAAAATTCTGCTACCATCACTACACGTCAAATTAGGGCTTATGAAAAATTTTGTGAAGTCCTTGAACAAGAATGGAACTGCTTTCAAGTACCTGGAGTCAAAGTTTCCTCATGTAAGTGAAGGCAAATGGGGAAATTAGGTTTGGGTCATGACCAAATCGGGTTGCGACCAGAGTTTTGGAACGAATTATGATCGTGACCAAAGGTTCCACTGTATTATGGCTATGGGTCCTATTGTAACTGTCAAGAAAACGTTTCATGTCAGGATTTATATTGGAATTAATTGTTCTGTAAATGTAGGTTGCACCCCTCCCCCCGATACCACCAATCCAACTACATTCATCTTTGCTAATATACAGGGTCTAAAGCCAGCAACAAACAACAAGGTACCTTACATTCGTGGACTGCTTACAGAGTCAAATGCTATGTGTGCGGCTTTCACAGAGTCCCACATAAGAGATCACTTGGACAATGAAATATGGATCCCGGGCTACAACCTATACAGGTGTGACAGAGTGAACAGGCAAAAAGGGAGGGTTGGCCTGTATATCACAGAGTCACTTATTACCTGGAGTTTACCTGGAGAGAATTCCAGGGGTCAACGCCCCCGCGGCCCGGTCCGTGACCAGGCCTCATGTTGGACCAGAGCCTGATCAACCAGGCTGTTACAGCTGGCCTCACGCAGTCCAACGTACGAACCACAACCTGGCTGGTCAGGTACCGACTTTAGGTGCCTGTCCAGTGCCTGCTTGAAGACAGCCAGGGGTTTGTTGGTAATCCCCTGATGTATGCTGGGAGGCAGTTGAACAATCTTGGGCCCTGACACTATTGTGTTGTCCCTCAACGTGCTAGTGGCACCCTGCTCTTCATTGGGGGATGTTACATCGCCTGCCGAGTCTTTTGCTTTCGTAGGGAGTGATTTTCGTGTACAAGTTTGGTATTAATCCCTCGAGAATTTTCCATGTGTATATAATAATGTATCTCTCCCGCCTGCGTTCTAGAGAGTACAGGTTTAGGAACTTCAAGCGTTCCCAGTAATAGAGGTGGTTTATCGCAGTTATGCGTGCCGTGAAGGTTCTCTGCACATTTTCAAGGTCAAAATTTCACCTGCCTTGAAAGGTGCAGTTAGTGTGCACAATATTCCAGCCTAGATAGAACAAGCGATCTGTAAAGTGTCAACATGGGCTTGGCATCCCTGGTTTTGAAGGTTCTCATTATCCATCCTGTCATTTTTCTAGCAGATGCAATTGCTACGGTGTTATGGTCCTTGAAGGTGAGATCCTCTGACATGATCACTCCCAGGTCTTTGACATTAGTTTTTCGCTCTATTGTGTGGTTGGAATTAGTTTTGTACTCCGATGAGATTTTAATTTCTTCACTTTTTCCGTATCTGAGTAATTTAAATTTCTCATCATTGAACTTTATATTGTTTTCTGCAGCCCATTTAAAGATTTGGTTTATGTCTGCTTGGAGTCTTGCCGTGTCTTCAACGGTGGACACTGTCATACAGATTCGGGTGTCATCTGCAAAGGAAGACACAGCACTGTGGCTTACTATATCCCTGTCTATGTCCGATATGAGGATGAGGAACAGGATGGGAGCAAGTACTGTGCCTTGTGGAACAGAGCTTTTCACAGTAGCTGCCTCAGACTTTACTCTGTTGACTACTACTCTTTGTGTTCTACTTGTTAGGAAAGTATAGATCCATATACCAACTTTTCCTGTTATTCCTTTATCACGCATTTTGTGTGCTATTACACCATGGTCTCACTTGTCAAAAGCTTTTGCAAAGTCTGTGTATATAACATCTGCATTCTGTTTGTCTTCTAGAGCATCCAAGACCTTGTCGTAGTGGTCCAGTAGTTGGGACAGACAGGAGCGGCCTGCTCTAAACCCATGTGCAATTGATGGGTATCAAGATGAGTGGCGATCTTGCTTCTTAGAACCCTTTCAAAGATTTTTATGATATGGGCCGTTAGCGCTATTGGTCTGTAGTTCTTTGCTATTGCTTTACTGCCTCAAATGATATAGTTGAAGTATTAGCAGTAAAGATCGAGAATCAAAACCTGGTCATCGTGGTTGTATACAAGCCCCCGGATGCAACGTCCCAACAATTCCAGGAACAGCTTCTGAAAATTGACCACTGTCTGGAAAATCTTCCAGCTCCTGCCCCCAACATCTTGCTCCTGGGGGATTTCAACCTAAGGCACCTAAAATGGAGGAACATTGCGAACAATGTGGTAGCAGAGATAACACCAGGAGGCAGCTCATATGAAAACTCGCACACACATGAACTTTTAAATCTCTGCACCAAATTCACCTTAAACCAGCAAATAGTAGAGCCCACAAGATTAGAGAATACGAAATGTCATCATATCAAAAACAATATACTCAGATCACAACATAATAGAGGTCCAGACATGCATGCGGGGAGCCCCAGATCGACAAAATGTGATCAGCCGCGAGGGAGCCTTCTCCAAATTCAACTTCATTAACAAAAACATAAGGTGGGACCAAGTAAACCAAGTCCTAAATGATATAAACTGGGAAGATAGCCGAAGCATCACGGCTCCTAACCTATGTCTAGAACAAATTAACTCTGTGGCACTTGAGGTTTGCTCAAGGCAAATTCCCTTAAGGAAAAGGAGGAGAAGATGCAAACTAGAAAGAGAGAGGCGCTCCCTATACAGGCGAAGGCCAATATATCTGAAATATGAAGGGAGACACTAGTCAGAGAAATAGCAAACATCGAATTAAAACTAAAGTAATCTTACAGGAATCAAGAAACGAGGGAAGAACTAAAAGCCATAAATGAAATTGAAAGAAACCCAAAGTATTTCTTTTCTTATGCAAAATCAAAGTCGAGAACAACAACCAGTATTGGCCCTCTACTTAAACGGGATGGGTCCTACACAGATGACAGCAAGGAAATGAGTGAGTTACTTAAGTCCCAGTATGACTCAGTTTTTAGGGAGCCGCTAACCAGACTGAAAATCGAAGACCTAAATGAATTTTTTATGAGAGTTCCTCAGAACTTGACAGACGCATGCCTATCTGACATCACCCTGACGCCAAATGACTTCGAAAAGGCAATAAATGACATGCCCATGCACTCCGCTCCAGGCCCAGATTCATGGAACTCCGTGTGCATCAAGAACTGCAAGAAGCCCCTATCACGTGCTTTTAACATCCTATGGAGAGGGAGCATGGACACTGGGGTCGTCCCGCAGTTACTAAAAACAACAGACATAGCCCCACTCCACAAAGGGGGCAGTAAAGCAATAGCAAAGAACTACAGACCAATAGCACTAACGTCCCATATCATAAAAATCTTTGAAATGGTTCTAAGAAGCAAGATCGCCACTCATCTTGTTAGTTAGTTTAATATCTTTATTAAGCACCCCATACCCATCCTGTGGGCGGTAGTCAAAAGATTACAGAGGTACATAATTGGTCCATTGACTGGACTCGAAAGTTTTGATAGCTGAACAAGTTACAGCGGTAATGAATTAGATCTGGTCACAATTATGACAAGTTACAAAGGTAATGAGCTCCAGGTAGAGCTGGTCACACTCATGACAAGTTACAAAGGTAATGAACTAGAGCTGGTCACAATCATGACAAGTTGCAAAGGTAATGAGCTCCAGGTAGAGCTGGTTACAATCATGACAAGTTACAAAGGTAATGAATCATAATCACATCATATATAGTAGTTACAATCATGAACAAATTACACATACACACACATATATACATACACACGCACATACAACAGGCCCAGTTTTCAATCGACATGTGCAAAGGACAAAATGGTAATCAATACACATACATACACACACACACACACACATATTGGAGTATGCAGCACCAGTTTGGAACCCACACCTAGCAAAGCATGTGAAGAAGCTCGAGAAAGTGCAAAGGTTTGCAACAAGACTAGTCCCGGAGCTAAGGGGTATGTCCTACGAGGGGAGGTTAAGGGAAATCGACCTGACGACACTGGAGGACAGGAGAGATAGGGGAGACATGATAACAACATATAAGATACTGAGAGGAATTGACAAAGTGGACAGAGACAGAATGTTCCAGAGATGGGACACAACAACAAGGGGACACAGATGGAAGTTGAAGACTCAGATGAATCACAGAGATGTTAGGAAGTATTTCTTCAGTCACAGAGTTGTCGGGAAGTGGAATAGTTTAGGAAGCGATGTAGTGGAGGCAGGCTCTATACATAGCTTTAAGCAGAGGTATGATAAAGCTCATGGCGCAGGGAGAGTGACCCAGTAGCGGCCAGTGAAGAGGCGGGGCCAGGAGCTTTGACTCGACCCCTGCAACCACAACTAGGTGAGTACAACTAGGTGAGTACATGTGGCAATGCTTTATTTACAGGGAGCAAAGTCAAGGTATTATCTTGATACCCATCAATTGCACAACCCAGGGCAGCATGGGTTTAGAGCAGGTCGCTCCTGTCTGTCCCAACTACTGGACCACTATGACAAGGTCCTGGATGCTCTAGAAGACAAACAGAATGCAGATGTTATATACACAGACTTTGTAAAAGCCTTTGACAAGTGCGACCATGGTGTAATAGCACACAAAATGCGTGATAAAGGAATAACAGGAAAAGTTGGTATATGGATCTATAATTTCCTAACAAGTAGAACACAAAGAGTAGTAGTCAACAGAGTAAAGTCTGAGGCAGCTACTGTGAAAAGCTCTGTTCCACAAGGCACAGTACTCGCTCCCATCCTGTTCCTCATCCTCATATCGGACATAGACAGGGATATAAGCCACAGTGCCTTGTCTTTCTTTGCAGATGACACCCAAATCTGTATGACAGTGTCCACCGTTGAAGACACTGCAAGACTCCAAGCAGACATAACCCAAATCTTTAAATGGGCTGCAGAAAACAATGTGAAGTTCAATGATGAGAAATTTCAATTACTCAGATACGGAAAACGTGAGGAAATTAAAATCTCATCGGAGTACAAAACTAATTCCAACCACACAATAGAGCGAAAAACTAATGTCAAAGACCTGGGAGTGATCATGTCAGAGGATCTCACTTTCAAGGACCATAACACCGAGTAACCGCATCTGCTAGAAAAATGACAGGATAGATAATGAGAACTTCAAAACCAGGGATGCCAAGCCCATGTTGACACTTTACAGATCACTTGTTCTATCTAGGCTTGAATATTGCTGCACACTAACTGCACCTTTCAAGGCGAGTGAAATTGCTGACCTTGAAAATGTGCAGAGAACCTTCACGGCATGCATAACTGCGATAAACCACCTCAATTACTGGAAACGCTTGAAGTTCCTAAACCTGTACTCTCTAGAACGCAGGCGGAGAGTACATTATTATATACATGGAAAATTTTGAGGGATTAGTACCAAACTTGCACACAGAATCACTCCCTACGAAAGCAAAGACTCGGCAGGCGATGTAACATCCCCTAATGAAAAGCAGGGGTGCCACTAGCACGTTGAGGGACAACACAATAAGGGTCAGGGGCTCAAGATTGTTCAACTGCCTCCCAGCATACATCAGGGGATTACCAACAAACCCCTGGCTGTCTTCAGCGGCACTGGACAGGCACCTAAAGTCGGTACCTGACCACCAAGGCTGTGGTTCGTACGTTGGACTGCGTGCGGCCAGCTGTAACAGCCTGGTTGATCAGGCTCTAGTCCAACATGAGGTCTGGTCACAGACCAGGCCGTGCGGGCGTTGACCCCTGGAATTCTCTCCAGGTAAACTACAGGTACGAAAGCAAAAGACTCGCAGGCAATGTAACATCCCCCCAATGAAAAGCAGGGGTGCCACTAGCACGTTGAGGGACAACACAATAAGTGTCAGGGGCTGTTATGGGGTATTATGGACTTGTTATGGGGGCTATGGAACCCAGCATGTATTATAGTAATTAAATAACATGAATACCTAATTATATTGAATTAATCAGAAGTACTACTTAAGATGTTTAAATGCTAGGCCATCCTTAAAACTTAAAGAGGCTGAATTAAACTGATTTTCTCAATATAATAGGTTATAAATATAAATGCACATTTTTATAAATACTAGTTTATATGTTATGTTATTTCCCCTTATTTATCATCAAGGTTCTACATGTACTAGCATAGGGTATTTACTTAAAAGGTCTTAGGGTAAAAGGAGGATATTTATAGGCTAAAATGATACTTACTCAGGCTTAGCTGCTGCATCTGAAAACTTATTGGTCCTCTCACATTTCTCTCAAAAGGTTATTTAAACCAACATTATAAAAATAGTGCTATATTAAGATATATATATATATATATATATATTATATATATATATATATATATATATATATATATATATATATATATATATATATATATATATATATGTATAGGTCTCCCACTCCTAAACATATAACCAGCCTCCCAAAAGCACATGGCTCTTCTCCCACATTTACCTCTCCTTTTCTTAACATTTCTTAACCCTCCAGTGGCTTGATACACTGAAGATCACAGAATATCATGGTAACATCGATCTATAGTACACCCCATTACCTCTTGGACACTCATTCTGCCCAGAACACAAAATTAAGGTCAGAGCTAAAAACAATACCAGCTCACTGCAGCCATGTTGCCAGGAGAAAGGGAGTGTGGGAAGCAGGAGTCTCTCTAAGCTCCTCCCCCCCCAACATAAACAAACAAAAACCTATCACTTTGCACATCCTCCATGTACTCTCAATATATCTTATGTTATTACAATGAGGCATGCAACTTATAAACTAGTACTTATAAAAATGTGCATTTATATTTATAACCTATTATATTGAGAAAATCAGTTTAATTCAGCTTCTTTAAGTTTTAAGGATGGCCTAGCCTTTAAACATCTTAAGCAGTACTTCTGATTAATTCAATATAATTAGGTATTCATGTTATTTAATTACTACAATACATGCTGGGTTCCATAGCCCCCATAACAAGTCCATAATACCCCATAACAGGGGCCCAAGATTGTTCAACTGCCTCCCAGCATACATCAGAGGGATTACCAACAAACCTCTGGCTGTCTTCAAGCAGGCACTAGACAGGCACCTAAAGTCGGTACCTGACCAGCCAGGCTGTGGTTCGTATGTTGGACTGCGTGCGGCCAGCAGTAACAGCCTGGTTGATCAGGCTCTGGTCCAACATGAGGCCTGGTCACAGACCGGGCCGCAGGGGTGTTGACCCCTGGAATTCTCTCCAGGTAAACTCCAGACACTGGTCTGTAGTTTAGTGCTTCATGTCTGTCTCCTTTTTTAAAAATTGGGACTACATTTGCTGTCTTCCATACCTCAGGCAATCTCCCCGTTTCGATGGCTGTGTTGAATATTGTTGCTAGCTAACCTAAGAACAGCATTCCGACATCTTAATAAAGAATCGTTCAGGACCCTGTACACTGTGTTCGTTAGGCCCATACTGGAGTATGCAGCACCAGTTTGGAACCCACATCTAGCCAAGCACGTAAAGAAGCAGCAGTTATTTGGTTGATGTGCGCCTCAGGAGATGTGCCTGGTGTTATACTCACCCCAAGATCTTTTTCCTTGATTGAGGTTTGTAGTCTCTGGCCCCCTAGACTGTACTCCGTATGCGGTCTTCTTTGCCCTTCCCCAATCTTCATGACTTTGCACTTGGGGGGTTGAACTCCAGGAGCCAATTGCTGGACCAGGCTTGCAGCCTCTCCAGATCCCTTTGTAGTTCTGCCTGGTCCTCGTCTGATTGAATTCTTCTCATCAACTTCACATCATCTGAAAACAGGGACACTTCAGAGTCTATTCCTTCCATCATGTCATTCACAAATACCAGAAACAGCACCGGTCCCAGGACCAACCCCTGTGGAACCCCACTCGTCACCGGCGCCCACTCTGACACCTCGCCACGTACCATGACTCGCTGCTGTCTTCCTGACAGATATTCCCTGATCCATTGTAGTGCCTTCCCTGTTATCCCTGCCTGGTCCTCCAGCTTCTGCACTAATCTCTTGTGTGGAACTGTGTCAAACGCCTTCTTAGAATCCAAGAATATGCTATCTACCCACCCCTCTCTCTCTTGTCTTACTACTGTCACCCTGTCGTAGAACTCCAGTATGTTTGTGACACAGGATTTCCCGTCCCTGAAACTGTGTTGGCCGTCGTTGATAAGCTCATTCCTTTCTAGGTGCTCCACCACTCTTCACCTGATAATCTTCTCCATGACCTTGCATACTATACATGTCAGTGACACTGGTCTGTAGTTTAGTGCTACGTTCCTGTCTCCTTTTTTAAAGATTGGAACTACATTTGCTGTCTTCCATACCTCAGGTAGTTGCCCTGTTTCGATAGACGTGTTGAAGATTGTTGTTAGGGGTACACATAGCTCCTCTGCTCCCTCTCTCAGGACCCATGGAGAAATGTTATCCGGCCCCATCGCCTTTGAGGTATCCAGCTCGCTTAGTAGCCTCTTCACTTCCTCCTCAGTTGTGTGTATTGTGTCCAGCACTTGATGGTGTACTCTACCTCTCCTCCTTTCTGGAGGCCCTTCTACCTTTGTAACTTGCTCAGCTATCATAACTTTGGGGTCCAGTCCCTGGACCCATTATGTACCTCTGTAATCTTTTGACTACCGCCCACAGGATGGGTATGGGGTGCATAATAAAGATATCAAACTAAACTATCTCCTCTGTGAACACCTTTTTGAATCGCATGTTGAGCTCCTCACACACTTCGCGGTCATTTCTTGTGACCTCCCCTCCTTCCTTCCTCAGCCTGATCACCTGGTCCTTTACTGTTGTTCTCCTGATGTGACTGTACAACATCTTCGGGTCAGATTTGGCTTTCGCTGCTATGTCATTCTCATACTGTCGTGTGTGTGTGTGTGTGTGACCCAACAATTAATATTTGCACCAAGAACTCATTACAGTTGTGACCGGGTGTGGACTTGTGAATTGCTGCTTTCTTTATAATTTGTTCATGATTGTAACCATGTATAAACGTAAGTAAATTTACTTACTTGCATGATTCATTACCTTTGTAACTTGTGAGTTCATTACCTTTGTAACTTGCTCAGCTATCAAAACTTTGGGGCCCAATCCCTGGACCCATTATGTACCTCTGTAATCTTTTGACTACCACCCACAGGATGGGTATGGGGTGCATAATAAAGATATCAAACTAAACTAACGAGTCCATATCACCCTGTGTAAAAACTCTATTCACATAAAGGGCCCCAAAATCTGGAATTCATTACCAGAAAATATTAAAACAACCTGGCCTGAACATCAATTTAAGACTCTTCTCAAAAACCACCTACTCACCCTAAACTAAATACATACTCATACTGTAAACTACATTCAACAATTCTCACTGTTATTTACCCATAATATACTAATTGCAATATTTACTATTGATATAACCATCTTACAAAACACTTTGTCAAAATGTAAAATCCTCAGATTGTAATTTAAGTAAACTTATTATCTGCTATAAACATAACAAAATTATCAATTTCTCTAATATTAGGTAGTCTATAAGTCGTGATTAAGTCTGCCCATAATGCCATGGCATGATAGTGGCTCTTTGCACTTCAATTCTATATTGTAATTACAAAATCTCGATGTAAACTTGCAATGAAATAAAATATTATTATTATTATTATTATTATTATTATTATTATTATTTAATACCAACAGTACTCTGGCAATACCAACAGTACTCTGGTAATACCTACAGTACTCTGGTAATACCAACAGTACTCTGGTAATACCAACATTACTCTGGTAATACCAACATTACTCTGGTAATACCAACAGTACTCTGGTAATACCAACAGTACTCTGGTAATACCAACAGTACTCTGGTAATACCAACATTACTCTGGTAATACCAACAGTACTCTGGTAATACCAACATTACTCTGGTAATACCAACAGTACCTGGTAATACCAACAGTACTCTGGTAATACCAACAGTACCTGGTAATACCAACATTTCTCTGGTAATACCAACAGTACTCTGGTAATACCAACAGTACTCTGGTAATACCAACAGTACTCTGGTAATACCAACAGTTCTCTGGTAATACCAACAGTACTCTGGTAATACCAACAGTACTCTGGTAATACCAACAGTACTTTGGTAATACCAACAGTACTCTGGTAATACCAACTTTACTCTGGTAATACCAACAGTACTCTGGTAATACCAACAGTACTCTGGTAATACCAACAGTTCTCTGGTAATGCCAACAGTACTCTGGTAATACCAACAGTACTCTGGTAATACCAACAGTACTCTGGTAATACCAACTTTACTCTGGTAATACCAACAGTACTCTGGTAATATCAACATTACTCTGGTAATACCAACAGTACTCTGGTAATACCAACAGTACTCTAGTAATACCAACTTTACTCTGGTAATAACAACAGTAATCTGGTAATACCAACATTACTCTGGTAATACCAACAGTACTCTGGTAATACCAACAGTACTCTGGTAATACCAACATTACTCTGGTAATACCAACAGTACTCTGGTAATACCAACATTACTCTGGTAATACCAACAGTACTCTGATAATACCAACAGTACTCTGGTAATACCAACAGTACTCTGGTAATACCAACATTACTCTGGTAATACCAACAGTACTCTGGTAATACCAACAGTACTCTGGTAATACCAACATTACTCTGGTAATACCAACAGTACTCTGGTAATACCAACAGTACTCTGGTAATACCAACAGTACTCTGGTAATACCAACAGTACTCTGTAATACCAACATTACTCTGGTAATACCAACAGTACTCTGGAATCCAACAGTACTCTGGTAATACCAACAGACTCTGGAATACCAACAGTACCTGGTAATACCAACAGTACTCTGGAATACCAACAGTACCTGCAATACCAACAGTACTCTGGTAATATCAACAGTTCTCTGGTAATACCAACAGTACTCTGGAATACCAACAGTACTCTGGTAATACCAACAGTACTTTGGCAATACCAACAGTACCTGGTAATACCAACTTTACCTGGTAATACCAACAGTACTCTGGTAATACCACAGTACTGGAATACCAACAGTTCTCTGGTAATGCCAACAGTACTCTGGTAATACCAACAGTACTCTGGTAATACCAACAGTACTCTGGTAATACCAACTACTCCCGGTAATACCAACAGTACTCTGAATATCAACATTACTCTGGTAATACCAACAGTACTCTGGTAATACCAACAGTACTCTAGTAATACCAACTTACTCTGGTAATACCAACAGTAATCTGGTAATACCAACATTACCTGTAATACCAACAGTACTCTGGTAATACCAACAGTACTCTGGTAATACCAACATTACTCTGGTAATACCAACAGTACTCTGGTAATACCAACATTACTCTGGTAATACCAACAGTACTCTGATAATACCAACAGTACTCTGGTAATACCAACAGTACTCTGGTAATACCAACATTACTCTGGTAATACAAACAGTACTCTGGTAATACCAACAGTACTCTGGTAATACCAACAGTACTCTGGTAATACCAACAGTTCTCTGGTAATACCAACTTTACTCTGGTAATACCAACAGTACTCTGGTAATACCAACAGTACTCTGGTAATACCAATAGTTCTCTCTTAATGCCAACAGTACTCTGGTAATACCAACAGTACTCTGGTAATACCAACATTATTCTGGTAAAACTAACCATAATATCTTTGCTCTCTCAGGTGGGAGTGTACAGCAATGGTGGTACTAGTGACAGTGTACCTATCACTGTTAAAGTGCAGGAGAGACGTAAGTATTGAAGACTTCTCGTCACTGTTATTGTAACGAAGGAATTCAGCAAAACTTATTATTCAGACTTGAGTCTTGTGAAGGGAGGATTACTGTATAGCCCTTGTGGGTTTAGTGCTTTTGATTGTAATAATAATTTTGAAGGAGGAGCTGGGAAGTGACGGTATTGTTGTCTGAATTGTAATGTCTGCCCACTTCTGGCAAGACAGCCAGGTGGGCAAGCAGCTGGGGTAACACCATAACAAATAACACAGCCAGGTGGGCAAGCTGCTGGTAACACTGTAGCAATTAACACAGCCAGGTGGCAAGCAGCTTGTGTAACACCATAACAAGTAACACAGCCAGGTGGGCAAGCAGCTTGTGTAACACCATAACAAGTAACACAGCCAGGTGGGCAAGCAGCTTGTGTAACACCATAACAAGTAACACAGCCAGGTGGGCAAGCTGCTGGTAACACTGTAGCAAGTAACAACCAGGTGGGCAAGCTGCTGGTGACACTGTAGCAAGTAACACAGCCAGGTGGGCAAGCTGCTTGTAACAAGTACACAACCAGGTGGGCAAGCTGCTGGTAACACTGTAGCAAGTAACGCAACCAGGTGGGCAAGCTGCTGGTGACATTAACAAGTAACACAGTCAGGTGGGCAAGCTGCTGGTAACAATGTAGCAAGTAACACAACCAGGTGTGCAAGCAGCTGGTAACACTGTAGCAAGTAACAACCAGGTGGGTAAGCTGCTGGTGACACTGTAGCAAGTAATAAAGCAGCTGGTAACACTGTAGCAAGTAATAAAGCAGCTGGTAACACTGTAGCAAGTAATAAAGCAGCTGGTAACACGTAGCAAGTAATAAAGCAGCTGGTAACACTGTAGCAAGTAATAAAGCAGCTGGTAACACTGTAGCAAGTAATAAAGCAGCTGGTAACACTAGCAATAAAACAGCTGGTAACACTGTAGTAATAAAGCAGCTGGTAACACTGTAGCAAGTAATAAAGCAGATGGTAACACTGTAGTAATAAAGCAGCTGGTAACACTGTAGCAAGCATGTAATCTGCAATGAAATAAAACTTTACTTTACTTTACTTTACATTATATTTTGTGCTCATGTTTGTAGTAGCTGCCTTGGAGTTGGCAAACTACCGCTTATGACATTTCGCTTGTTATGCTGCCGCCGTAACACTGTAGCAAGTAATAAAGCAGCTGGCAACACTGTAGTAATAAAGCAGTTGATAACACTGTAGCAAGTAATGTACCTGGCATCACTGTGTGCTGGACTGCACTAAAATAAATGAATTCAGAGACAATTCGCTCAGAAATGTTCAAGAAATGTCAAAGTATTTTATCCACAATGGTATATTACCAACCATTCTGGAGGAAATACTCCGACTTTGCCCACTATAAATAATTCATGATGCTGGTGAGGGGCTCTTGATCTAGGGAATTGGATCTGTGCTCCGGTTCCCTAAATTGAGCCAGAATGCCTTCCATCCATCCCCCCATGCGCTGTATAATCCTATGGGTTTAGTGCTCCCCCATGATTATCATATATAAATAATGCATAACTACTTAATCTTTTTACAAGCCTTCCATGCTAAAATATAAGGTAATATTTTTGTGACCTAATTCATGTCTATATAAATAATTTGTTATGTACCACTTTAACTTGTTTAGATATCAAAACTTTGGGGCCCAGTTCCTGGACCCTTTATGTGCCTCTGTGATCTTTTGACTACAGGATAGGTTTTTTTTTTTTCATTAAACCAGCCATATCCCACCAAGGCAGGGTGGCCTAAAAAGAAAAACGAAACTTTCTCTTTTTAACTTTAGTAATGTATACAGAAGAAGGGGTTACTAGCCTCTTGCTCCTGGCACTTTAGTCGCCTCTTACGACACACATGGCTTACGGAGGAAGAATTCTGTTCCCCTTCCCCATGGAGATACAGGATAGGTATGGGGTGCATAATAAAGATATTAAACTATCTAAGGCAGGAAACACACTTATCGCTATATGACCCTTTTGGGCTTAGTGCTTAAATTAATTATGATAATGATAACAGTGTGGAAATTATTAAAAATCATTATTACACAATAATGTATAATAATAATAATAATGGTTTCCCAATGACGCCAAGCAAGCCCACTTCAGACAAAATAATGACTGAAAGCTCTAAGACCTGGGAATATAAAAGTACATGTTTCCCATAAGAAGTAGACTGTCAGTGGTGAACTCTCCACTGTATGCTTAGGGAGGAGAGGAGATTGCTTCTCAGCCATTTGCATGCGTTGTCTATGGATTATAATCAGTTAGAAATGATGGACTGTAAGGCTTTACTCAGGACCCACAATAATAGATCTGTAGTAGCATCAATGTTGAACACATTCCTGAGCAACTTTGTTTTAACATGCCCAGCTTAGTAAGTTTATTTAGGCACAGGTACATGTAAAAACAATTATTATGCATAAATAACCTAGGATAACCCAAAATGTGAGCAAGGGGCTAGTAACCCCTTCTCCTGTATACATTACTAAATTTAAAAAGAGAAACTTTTGTGTTTCTTTTTAGGTCTCCCTACCTCGGTGGGATATGGCTGGTTTGATGAAAAAAAAAGTCAAGACAAAGTGTCTGTCTCTGCACCAAGGTACCTTTATTTCCTGCTTCTGATTTACTGTTACCTCCACTGTGAATTGAGGTACTGGAGGTTAAAAGTTTTTGTGGTTAATCAGAGCCCAAGTGCAGAATGGACATTGGTTTGAAATACAGTATGACAAGAGCATTTCTGCCTTTAATAGTCTGATGGCCCAAAGAGATGGCCACCACCCCATGCCTGCTGCTTTACTCTGCTGGTCAACAGGCAGCTGTGTCTATGTGGCTCCAGATCTTTGAAAATAGTTAACGAGAAGGAAAATGGAGGTGGAAAGAGGCATATTTTATTGAACTGAAAAATGTGAGATTCTGATAGTTTTGAAGTGAGTAGAGGTATGATTATGAGGCAGTTGCATATTTAGTTGGTCATCAAGCCCTTGCATGGAAATGTTTTTTCATAGTTCAAAACCATCTTACAAGATTGTCCAGCTTCTTCATTAATTATTGTCAAAAAAAGAGTAGCTTATTTTTATCACCAGTTTCATAGGTAAATTTAATAGTGGAGGTCAAATGGATTATAATGTAAATGAGCTCAAAGCCAAAAATGCAAAACTATCTTCCACATACATTATTTCAAATATTATTTTTTTATAATCAGGGTCAAAAGGTTAGGGAACACCTGGATATATGAAGCACTTGCTGCTGAAACTCCATAAGTGCCAATTTTAAAACTTATTGTAACTGCTGGCAGAGGCATGTAAATGTGTAAATCCAGTGTCGCCATTAACTGAGAGAGCTTTGGTAAAGACACAGTCCTACAGTGTTGGTTATCTCATAGCATTTTTCTACTCAAACTATGTATGAGCTATTAAGGTCAAGAATGTCCTCATTTTCAAGGCAGATTTAACTTCAATCTTGCTGCCATTAGTCAAAGAGGAACAAAATAAAATGAAGCAGGAATGCATTTTTGAACATGAATGCATTTTCAGCTTACTGAGTGTCTGCAGGAAAAGTATCATATATACTCCATATAAAGGTTGTCAACCTTAGGAAGAGATGTCTAGTTTAACAATAATGATCTACAGTCTGACTCACTTAACATATGATCTACACAGAGCCAGGCCGCCCAGAGTTCATCAATTCTATCCGAGAATCCAGACAACTAAATCTGTCCATCAGCACGCCAACTGATCCTGGTGGAATTCTACGTAACTGTTCCTTAACACTTAGTGAAAGTAGCCAGCCCTGCCATGTGGATGTCAGTGATGGTCTACTCACATCCTGTAAGGTAAAGCTCTTTTTTATTTTCTTTCCAACAAGTCGGCCGTCTCCCACCGAGGCAGGGTGACCCAAAAAGAAAGAAAATCCCCAAAAGAAAATACTTTCATCATTCAACACTTTCACCTCACTCATACATAATCACTGTCTTTGCAGAGGAGCTCAGATATGATAGTTTAGAAGTCCCTCCAAACTGCTAATATCCCAAACCCCTCCTTTAAAGTGCAGGCATTGTACTTCCCATTTCCAGGAATCAAGTCCAACTAAATCAATTAACTGGTTTCCCTGAATCCCTTCACACAATATTACCCTGCTCACACTCCAACAGCTCGTCAGGTCCCAAAAACCATTCGTCTTCATTCACTCCTATCTAACACTCACAGATGCTTGCTGGAAGTCCAAGCCCCTCGCCCACAAAACCTCCTTTACCCCCTCCCTCCAACCTTTTCAAGGATGACCCCTACCGCCTTCCTTCCCTACAGATTTATACGCTCTCCAAGTCATTCTACTTTGATCCATTCTCTCTAAATGACCAAACCACCTCAACAACCCCTCTTCAGCCCTCTGACAAATACTTTTAGTAACTCCACACTTCCTTCTAATTTCCACACTGAATTTTCTGCATAATATTTACACCACACATTGCCCTTAGACAGGACATCTCCACTGCCTCCAGCTGCCTCCTCACTGCAGCATTTGCAAACCATGCTTCACACCCATATGAGAGTGTTGGTACAACTATACTTTCGTACATTCCCTTCTTTGCCTCCATGGATAACGTTTAAAGTCAGCGGTTGCCACCCCCAGTGACTTTGTTGCATGGAATGGGATGGGGTTCACTTATCCAGGGATGGGGTTCACTTATCCAGGGATGGGGTTCACTTATCTTAGGGATGGGGTTCACTTATCCAGGGAAGGTGTAGGATTTCTCGCTAGCTCAGTTGAGGATGTTGTTAGGGCTTTAAACTAGGATTAGTTAGAGGTATGGGTTTAGGAATGGTAAATAATGAGGGCTTTGATATCATAAATCTTAACAATAACAGTAATCGAGTAACACAGGGTAATGATAGTAACAGAAATTGTGTAAAACAAAAGCTGAAAAAGGTTCACAAGAAGATACATATCAATGTATTTTATACTAACTGTCGAAGCGCCAGAAATAAAATTAACGAATTACGTTTGGTAGCATGTGCTGGGAACTTTGATGTCATTGCAATAACTGAAACATGGTATAATACCAAGAGTCGGGATATGATTGCTGAGTGTCATATTCAGGGATTTAAGTTGTTCCATGTAGATAGATATAATGGGAAAGGGGGTGGAGTTGCATTATATGTACGAGAAAATATAAATTGCTGCATAAAGAGGCATAAAAATAGATGGATCATTAACAGAATCTGTTTGGGTAGAGTTTCTAGAAGGTCAAGAAAACTGATTCTAGGTGTAATATACCGACCTCCAGGCTTGGATCATGATAGAGGGAGACTTCTTTGGGACAAAATTGTTAGGGCTTTAGACACAATAACGTAGTGATAGTAGGGGATTTTAACTTTAGTCAAATTGACTGGACCTCTTTGACCGGTAATCTGAGTCCAGTGACTTTATGGAAGTAGTTCAAGACTGTTTTCTGAAGCAGTGTGTGACGGAGCCTACCAGAGGTAATAATTTGCTCGACCTAGTCTTGTCAAATAAAGAAACCCTTGTAAATAATCTGGAGATCACTGAAGAGCTTGGAGCTAGTGATCACAAATCCATTACTTTTAATATTACCTGGGAATACGAGAATAGGGATAATACGGTAAAAGTTCCTGATTTTCGTTCTGCCGATTATATTGGACTTAGAGAACACCTGTCTAATCTCGACTGGGGTAATCTAGCTAACGATTACGATGGGATCTGCGTTTATGATTTTTTTCTTAATAATGTACAACGTGCACAGAGTATATTTATTCCCCAGAGAGAATTTAGGTCAAATAATAACGATCCCAAATGGATTAACAGGAGGCTAAAACATCTATTAGGGAGAAAAGAGGAATTTATAGGCGCATCAAAAGAGATGTTAACCTTATTGACCAATATGTTCAGTTGAAAAGAGAAGTAAAAAAGGGGATTAGAAAGGCTAAACGTGACTATGAGATTAAGGTTGCTAATGAATCAAAGATTAATCCAAAAGGGTTCTTTCAAGTGTATAGGACGAAGATGAGGGAAAAGGTAGGACCTCTGAAAATTGGGAATGGACAGCTGACGGATAACGAACTGGAAATGTGTTCTCTATTTAATGACTACTTTTTGTCAGTCTTTACACAAGAAGACGTAAATGAGATTCCAGAAATTAACAATTATTCAGTTCCTGAAGAATTCAAATTAACTAATATTACTGTCACGAGGGACATGGTTATCAAACAGATAGATAAACTGAAGCAAAATAAGTCCCCGGGACCAGACGAGTTGTTTTCCAGGGTACTTAAAGAATGCAAGACGGAACTTAGTCAGCCATTAACCCTTTTGGGGTCGGTGCCGTACTAGTACGTTTTACGAGCTGGGGTTGGTGCCGTACTAGTACGCCCAAATTCTAGCGGTCTCAATTTAAGCAGAAAACGTCTGGTAGGCATACATATGAAAGAATGGGTCTGTGTGGTCAGTGTGGGCAGTATAAAAAAAATCCTGCAGTACACACTGCATAATGAGAGAAAAAAAACTGACCGTTTTTTCGATTAAAACAGCGACTTTGCAGTCGATTTTCGTATGGTATTTATTGATGTATTCTCGTTTTCTTGGTCTCATTTGATAGAATGGAAGATATATTACAGAAATAGAGATGATTTTGATTGGTATGACAATGACAAGTACCTTGAAATTGAGCTCAAAGTAGCGAAAATGTTCGATTTTTGACGATGTTCAAGAGTAAACAAATCACACCATGCCTCAATACACATCAACTGGCGAGTCTTATATTCATGCACAAATGCTCTGATATTATTTATACCATTTTTACAATGATGCAGTTGTATACATAACAGCAAATCTTCTATTTTTGTGAGAATAAAAATTCAAAATGAAAAGCAAAAGTAATGGAACAAGGGCCTGAAGACGTGACTAATGAACAGAGAACATGTTATTTAGTGCCAGGAATGTCTGCCTTGTTTACTCTGGACCCTATTTTGAAATTGGCATCGTTTGAAATTTGTGTGAAATTGGAAAATTGCCATTTTCTGACCACTATTTTGGGTAGATGAAATTGGTAAAAAGGCGGTTTCTTGTACTCAATCGATAGAAGAAATGGAGTTCTAGCAAAATAGCTATAATTTTGGGAGACTGAAACCTTGGAATTTGTCAAAATAGGGCTCAAAGTGGGCAAAATCGCCGATGCAGCGGGCATGGCTACCGCTAACTTCGCGAAAGCATAATTCCGTTAGTTTTCGATCAAATTTCATACTTTTGGTGGCGTTATGATCGGAAAAAGATTCTCTATCATTTCATAAGAAAAAATTATTTTTTTTTTCCAAAAAAATTTCGACCCCAGGAACACTTTACTGAGAAGGCCTGTCGACCCCCAAAGGGTTAACGAATGTGTTTAATACGTCCATCCTAACTGGTGTTGTGCCAGAGATGTGGAAGATAGCTAATGTAGTTCCTATATTCAAATCAGGGGATAAGTCCATTCCATCAAATTACCGTCCAATAAGCCTCACGTCTATAGTAGGCAAATTATTAGAATCAATTATAGCTGATATTATTAGAAGTCACCTTGAAGAACATAATTTGATTAATGAATCTCAGCATGGGTTCACGAGAGGTCGTTCCTGCCTGACAAATTTACTGACGTTTTTCAATAAAACATTTGAGGCTATTACAAATAAATAACCATTTGTAATAAACGACTGTTTGGGATACTAAGTAAAATCTCATTTTTCAGATATTTATTATATATATTATATTTATTAATATAAAAACATAATCTGAATGTTATGGGGTATTATGGACTTGTTATGGGGGCTATTGGAACCCAGCATGTATTGTTGTAATTAAATAACATGAATGCCTAATTATATTGAATTATTCAGAATTTTGTCCTAGCTGCTATCAAAGCTATCTCAAGTTTCATCATCGCTTCCTTATTACCTGGAGGAGGTGATTCCTCCTGTTCACTGTTAACAGACATGTTTACTGATGAATTATTTACCTCCTCACTGAAGCCAGAAAATTCTAAAGATTCAGCTTCTGACATATTTACCCTTAAATTCCTGCACAGCATCAATGGACAAGGTCTTTACACAGGTACTTAAAATAACACAAGTTCAATGGAAAAATCTTCACATGGCACTCTACCATAACCACAAACAAAATGTGTTACTCAACTTTAATCCCCACTCTGGAGAAAACAACCTGTAAACTAATACATGAACCTTCCACTGACACCACCAAGGTAATTTTTACAAGGTAAATTTTACAAGGTAAATTTTATCCTACCAAAACATGTGACTCATAACCCTATCTCATACCAGTACATCTCAAAGAATGTTTTGAGTTATTTTAACAGTCAAATAACTCTCCCGGTTAAGGCCCCCATGTTATGTGGTTTTCCCTATTTATCATCAAGGTTCACATGTACTAGCATAGGGTATTTACTTAAAAGGTCTTAGGGTAAAAGGAGGACAGTATAGGCTAAAGATACTTACTCAGGTTTAGCTGCTGCATCTGAAACTTATTGGTCCTTTTCATTCCTCTCAAAGGTTATTTAAACCAACATTATAAAAATAGAGCTATATTAAGAAGTATATACATATAATTACAGGTCTTCACTCCTAAACATATAATCAGCCTTACCCAAAGCACATGGCTCAGCTGCCCACCTTCAACTCTCTTTTTCTCAACATTTCTTAACCCTCCAGTGTCTTGATACACTGAAGATCACGAATGTCATGGTAACATCGATCTACAACCCTCCCTATTCCCTTTTGGGCCTCATTCAGCCCTGAAGCCAAGTTAAGATAAGCACCAACAACAACACCAGCTCACTCCAGCCGCCATTGTCCTCAGGAAGGGCATTGTGGGAAAACAACATCTCTCTAAGCTCCTCCCCCAAAACAAGAACACATCACTTTGCATATCCTCTCAACATATCTTATGTTATTACAATGAGACATGCAACTATATTTTAATTAGTTAATAAAATGTGTGCATTATTTATATAACCTATTATATTGAGAAAATCAGTCAAATGAGCCCCTTAAGCTTCTAGGCTGGCCAAGCCTTGTAAACTCTCCTAGCAGTACTGCTGATTAATTCAATAGAATTAGGCATTCATGTTATTTAATTACAATAATACATGCTGGGTTCCAATAGCCCCCATAACAAGTCCATAATACCCCATAACAACCGTGTCCTCAGACACCCTTGTCTCTGTCTTATGGCACGCCTTCTCATGGGGTCCCATGACACCCGTTCTCTGTGTCACATGACACGCCCCCGGTGTCACCCGACACGCCTTCTCTTCTGTGTCACACGACACCCTTCTCTCTGTGCACATAAGACACCTTCCCTGTGTCACACGACACCGTCTCTGTGTCTCACGACACGCCCCCTGTAACATGAACACATTCTCAAGTAAAGCCTTTGCACCGCGTTATGACACATCAAACACACGACTCTTAACTTGTGTCGTGCCACCGTCACAAACTCTCTGACACCACTAAAAAACCTGACACTCCGGTTAACTCTCCGGGTAAACAATCTCAGGTACATCGTCGCAGGTACATAGTAGATTCTGGTGACCTTGCCGCTCTCCTTGTTGTAGGCTATCACCAGCACCACACTGCATGAGTCTGCAACTCTCACGCAGGTCTGACTGGCGAACTCCAGTAGTATGTCAGGGAGCTTGTCACCAGCACCACACTGCAACTCTCATGCAGGTCTGACTGACGAACTCCAGTAGTATATCAGTGAGCTGGTGGACTCTCCAGTGTTGAATAGGGGAGAGTCTCGATGACACTGTCAGTCAAGCCGGCCCGGCAGTCAAACATCAGGTCTGATGACGTAACCCCTTGACTGCTGGCCGGTGAGGTAATTACCTAACTACCATTGTTAGGTAAGGGGCCGTAACAGTCTGTAAAGGAGATTTTGCCGCAGTTACCTACCTTCCTAGCTTCCTTTCTTCCTTCATTCCTTCCTTTCTTTCTGCCTTCCTTTCTTACATATTTCCTTCCTTCCTCTCATCTCTTCCTTCCTGCCTTCCTTTCTTCCTTCATTCCTTCCTTTATTTCTTCCTTTCTTACTTCTTTTGTTTCTTCCTTCCTCTCATCTCTTCTTTCCTTCCTTTCTTAATTCCTTCCTTCTTCCTTTCCTCCTTCCTTACTTCTTCTTTCCTTCCTTCCTCTCATCTCTTCTTTCCTTCCTTCCTCTCATCTCTTCTTTCCTTCCTTTCATCTCTTCTTTCCTACATTCCTTCCTCTCATCTCTTCTTTCCTACATTCCTTCCTCTCATCTCTTCCTTCCTTACTTTCTTTCTTTCTTCCTTCCTTCCTTCTGGTATCCTGGGCATTGCTTTTGGTCACAAACTCCTCAAAACCATGAAATTTATCTTCAGAGACACTTCCATCTGTGTTAGAGCTATCATTGAGGAAGAGAAATGTCCCAGATGCGCCAAGGAGTCAGATAATTCTTACCGCTAGGCATGCTGAACAAGGGCTGCTGAAATGGCGTTCCCATAATGCACCACTGGCTTCCCGATTTTTTTTTATACTGCGCACACAGACCCATTCTCTCACATGTGGGCCTAACAGCTTTCTCCTGCTTGATTTGAGGCCGCTAACTTTGGCTCGTAAGACGTATATATACAACCGAAACAGTCGTAACTTTTATGGCCTTTGAGACCAATATAAGCCATATTTTGGATGTACAGGTCTCCCTCAACATTCGCGAGGGTTAGAGGATCAAGAGCCTTGTGAATGTTGAAAAATCGCGAATGTTTGGTGCCCCAATATATTATAGGGAAATATAATACAATACTGCTCCCTTAACCTATTGAACCATGAACAATCATAAAACACATAAACATCATAAAATAATGTACTATATACATGTTATTTTGACATGAGCTGGCTGTGGAGGGAGGCCTATAATAGTATAATTATACAATACGTATTTTATAGTGTTGTGAAGTGTCATGGGGAATCAAGTTACTGACACACTGCTTCTTCTCCCTCTGCTGTAGCTCCGCCCACTTTGTAATGATGCCAAATGTTGAATTAAATATGTATACATTAGGAAAATAAAATGAAACTCCAACTTCATAACTTTATTTTAATTTGCATAACTCATATATTACAGAAAACAATAAAATAGTAAAATACACATACAATGAGTTAAGCTTACAGAAAAATACATTAAATTCACCATCTAACATCGTTACGAAGTGGGAGGAGCTATTGGAGGGATGGAGAGGCGAGCAGTAAGTCAGTGTCTGGTGAGTCGTCATAGGTGGTGGATGTTAGCCTTAGCGCTAATAAAATGTTGTGTAATTACACTAATATTAGTAATAAAGGTTATCTATCTATTACATTTATTCCAAATTGATATCAGAAACATGATAAATACCCTAGATCTGTAATAAAGATACTGAAATGAATAATATATGCCATATTATATGAGTGGGGTAAGAGAGCAGGCAGACCGCCACCATAAGAGATGTTTACATCAGGGTAAACATGCCTAAATCACTCTTGTCATAAGAACAAGTGCAAAAATAGCATTTATTGTTTTTAGAATAATAATAATTTATAATAATTGATCTGGAGCACTTTAAATGTTATCAGCATTTGGAAGCTGACATTTAGAGCACTCCACAGCAATTATTATTATTATTATTATTTATTATTATTATTATTTCCCTACAATATATTGTAGGGAAATAATAATAATATTAATAATAATAATAATAATAATAATAATAATTGCTGTGGAGTGCTCTAAGACATACATGAAATCTTGCATGTTTATGAGACAGAAAAAAGACACCAGCAATCCTACCATCATGTAAAACAATTACAGGCTTTCGTTTTACACTCACTTGGCAGGACAGTAGTACCTCCCTGGGCAGTTGCTGTCTACCAACCTACTACCTAGGAGAGAATATAATAATAATATTATTATTAGTATTAATAAATGCTAGGGTGTTGGGGAGAGGAGTGGGATTAAATTATGGGGAATTAAATGCAAAATGGGAGTTGACACAGTTACTTTATGCTGATGATACTGTGCTTATGGGAGATTCTAAAGAAAAGTTGCAAAGGTTAGTGGACGAGTTTGGGAGGGTGTGTAAAGGTAGAATGTTGAAAGTGAACATAGACAAGAGTAAGGTAATGAGGGTATCAAATGATTTAAATAAAGAAAAATTGGATATCACATTGGAGAGAGGGATTATGGAAGAAGTGAATGTTTTCAGATATTTGGGAGTTGACTTGTCAGCGGATGGGTTTATGAAGGATGAGGTTAACCAGAGAATTGATGATGGAAAAAAGGTTAGTGGTGCGTTGAGGTATCTGTGAAGACAAAAAACGTTATCCATGGAGGCAAAGAAGGGAATGTACGAAAGTATAGTGGTACCAACACTCTTATATGGGTGTGAAGCATGGGTTGCAAATGCTGCAACAGGAGGCGGCTGGAGGCAGTGGAGATGTCCTGTCTAAGGGCAATGTGTGGTGCAAATATTATGCAGAAAATTCGGAGTGTGGAAATTAGGAGATGTGGAGTTACTAAAAGTATTAGTCAGAGGGTTGAAGAGGGGTTGTTAAAGTGGTTTGGTCATTTAGAGAGAATGGATCAAAGTAGAATGACTTGGAGAGCGTATAAAACTGTAGGGGAAGGAAGGCGGGGTGGGGGTCGTCCTCGAAAAGGTTGGAGGGAGGGGGTAAAGGAGGTTTTGTGGGCGAGGGGCTTGGACTTCCAGCAAGCATGTGTGAGCGTGTTAGATAGGAGTGAATGGAGATGAATGGTTTTTTGAACCTGACGAGCTGTTGGAGTGTGAGCAGGGATTCAGGGAAACCAGTTAATTGATTTAGTTGGACTTGAGTCCTGGAAATGGGAAGTACAATGCCTGCACTTTAAAGGAGGGGTTTGGGATAGTGACAGCTGGGAGGGACTTATTCTCAGCTGTCATATCTGAGCGCCTCTGGAAAGACAGTGATTATGTATGAGTGAGGTGAAAGTGTTGAATGATGATGAAAGTATTTTCTTTTTGGGGATTTTCTTTCTTTTTGGGTCACCCTGCCTCGGTGGGAGACGGCCGACTTGTTGAAAAAAAAAAAAATAATAATTGAAGCATGGTGTAAAACGTGTCACTCAATCTTATCACTCCACTAATGACAGTGGTGACATTTGATGAGGGTACACTGCCTTGCTTTATTTGTTTTCACTTTACACATAAACATTGTCTGTCTGTCTATCTGTCTGCTTTTCTCTATTTTTTTCTCTCTCTGTCTCAGAGAGAGTCACTAGTGAACCAACACGTATTACACAACGCAGTAGTCGCTGCCTCACATCTGAGTCTTGATATGTATTATTTGCCAGTCTGGATTTTTTTGGTTATCGTAGGTAATTTACACTATGTATAATTGTATTTATGTATACCTGTGAGACAGACAGTCAGACAGCCAGCCAGCCAGACAGCCAGATAGCCAGCCAGGTAGTCAGCCAGACAGACTGACTGATAACCAGCCAGCCAGATAGCCAGCCAGCCAGATAGCCAGCCAGCCAGCCAATGTTGTTTACACAAACCCAGCTCCCTTCCCTACCACCCACACTGCTTCCCCCCCCCACTGCCTTCCCCACCACTCACACTGCCGGAGTGAGGTATGTATTCCTTACCGCATGGCGACAAAGGCGCACTGAATTACCACTCCCACAATGCAATTCGGGTGCATAGATTTTTTTCCTACCATGCATACTTACCACATAGACCCATTCTATCATATGCAGGCCTACCAGCTCTCTCCCCCTCGATTTGAAGCTCCTAATATTTATGCGTACTACTACGTCAAACACCCTGGCACGTAAGACGTACTAGTACGTCAAAAACCCTGAAAGGGTTAAATGTGTGTGGGTGTAGTACTTATGAGAAGAAAAAAATTGATTGTGAATTTGAATGAGAAGTAGCACGATGTCCTGGCTGTAAGCAAAAGAAAGCTAAAGGAGGTTAAATCAGGCATTTCTGAGAGAACTAGAGCATTTTCGAACTAGACACTTTTCATGAATAAATATTAACCCTTAAACAGTCCAAACGTATATATGTTCTTACCGCTACTGCCCCAAACGTATATTTACGTTGTATTTTTCATGCCTCCAAATTTGGCACGATTGGCCTGAGATGCCTGGTCAGCATAGAATGGGTCCTAACACTCGATGTGCACCATATTAAAAAAATCTGGGACCACTTAGTACCTTGTGGGAGCACCAGTTAAATTGAGCGCCAGCTAGAGCAAACACTGCGGCAAACACCAAGGATTCACTGATGTCATGTCATATTAACACTCCCCTTTTAACCCTTTGGGGGTTTCAGGACCCTCTCCGAAACTAGTTATCAGGGTCGCAAATTTTTCGGGAAAAAAATTAATTATTTTTTCTTATGAAATGATATAGAATCTTTTTCTGATCATAACGCCACCAAAATTATGAAATTTGATCGAAAACTAACGAAATTATGCTTTCGCGAAGTTAGCGGTATCAATGACATTTACGTATCGGCGATTTCGCCCACTTTGAGCCCTATTTTCGGTAAATTCCAATGTTTCAGTCTACTAAAATTATAGCTATTTCGTTAGAACTCCATTTCTTTTATCGATTGAGTACAAGAAACCGCCTATTTACCAATTTCAACTACCCAAAATAGTGGTCATAAAATGGCAATTTGGCCAATTTCACACAAATTTCAAACGATGACAATTTCGAAATAGGGTCCAGAATAAACAAGGCAGACATTCCTGGCACTAAAATAACATCTTCTCTGTTCATTAGTCACGTCTCCAGGCCCCTGTTACATTACTTTTGCTTTCCATTTTGAATTTTTATTCTCACAAAAAATAGAAGATTTACTGTTATGTATACAACTGCATCATTGTAAAAATGGTATAAATAATATCAGTGCACTTGTGCAAGAATATTAGACTCGCCAGTTGATGTGTATTGGACGCATGGTGTGATTTGTTTACTCTTGAACATCGACCAAAATCGAACATTTTCGCTACTTTGCGCTCAGTTTCAAGGTACTTGTCATCGTGAAACCAGTCAAAATTATCTCTGTTTCTGTAATATATCATCCATTCTGTCAAATGAGACTAAGAAAACGAGAATACAAGCATAAATACCATACGAAAATAGACTGCAAAGTCGCTGTTTTAAACCAAAAACACGGTCAGTTTTTTTTTCCTCATTATGCACTGTGTGGTGCAAGATTTTTTATACTGCACACACTGACTGC